>BLSH010015614.1:1289418-1303042 GCA_018402905.1 Glandirana rugosa
TTTAAACTTTTCTCAGTAATTTAGTCCCCAATCTAAGAGACGTGTCTCTCGTCTTTGTTATCCCCACACGAATATACCTTCCCTTCCAAGGACGCGATCCTTTTGGTCTACAAATTACAACGCCATTCGACGGTGAATTTTGCTGGTTTTTTAGCACGTCTTTACACATATATTCACTCACCGGGATTTGGTATTTTGAACTACCTTTCACATTCACGTAGTTTATTACACAACCCAATCATGCCGACTTTTTTGGGTTCCCATTTTTCCCCCTCACTAATTTGGTCACAGATACATCATCATTCAATTGTTTCAGGATTCATCACCGTTGTGTCTTGTGTCAACCCTTTTGGGACAATTGCACCATCTCTTATTCCTAGCACACAGTTTTTCTACATGATATAACTTTTGCACTAATACCCGGAATTAAGACTTTTTCACAAGGACTTTTATGTAAATTACAGAGTTTACTTGTTTCATATATGTCTTTATACTTTGGTCGTTTATGTACATAGACACTGGTTTAATCACTCCCCCTTTTTACCCTTGGGTTTTTTCAGCCGTACTAACCCAACACATTATTTGATGCACTTACACTTTCCATCAAGTTTTATGGTTTAGGGCCACTCACTTATATACACATTTCTGCACGATTTTTTGGTCGTTTTAAGTGGCAGCTTACCGCAACATTAAACATCTGGTTTTCCTAGCGCAGGAACCTTCCCTTCCATATAAGCACACCCCTATTGTTTCTGCTCTCTGTGCAGAGAATCTAACCCCTGATTTAATGACTCTTTTCAAATTTTTATCTACAGATAAAACCCCTAGATGTTTCTGTATTATTTTTCGGATCTGGTTAAATTCTTTTGAATAGGCTGTCGTGAATATTATTTTGTTATTCCTTTTTGTTTTTTAATCTGGTTTTTAGAATATACCAATAAATCCTGTCTATTTCTCTGTGTTACTTTATTTTTGCTTTTTCAACTTCCTTTCGTTCTCTTTGAAAAGCTGACTCTGTAGAGCAGTTCCGTCTTGCTCTTATAAATTCTCCCATTGGAATTGACTGTACTGTGCGTCTTGGGTGGCAGCTGGATGTCAGTAACAAGGAATTGCCAGCACATACTTTTCTGTAAGTACACGTGTCTACAATTCCTGTTTCCTGATCACTCTGTAGAGTTATGTCCAAAAAATCTATTTTTTCAGTGTGTGCAGTATAAGTGAATTCCAGGTTTAGAGGATTCTTATTGGAGTATTCAACAAAAAGATCAAGTTCTACCATTGTTCCCTGCCATACAAACAGTAGGTCATCTATAAATCTACCAAACCATTTGATGTGTTTCCTGCGGGGGTTCATAGATGAAAATAAATAATTCTGCTCCCACCATCCCATATATATATATATATTGGCTAGCGAGGGGGAGAATTTTGCTTCCATAGAGTCTCCTTTACGCTGTAGGTAAAAATGGTCATCAAAGGCAAAATAGTTGTGTTTAAGAAGGTAGTCTAAAACCCTTATGATGAACTCTTCATTGTATTTACTATATGTTGTTAGGTGGTGTCTTAACGCTTCTAAGGCTAAAGTATGGGGAATACAGGAGTATAAGTACTTGACGTCCATAGTCACCCATACGTAGTCTTTCATCCATATAAGATCCTGCACTCCTACCAAAACTGCAGTAGTATCTTTTATAAAACCTGGCAATCTTGAGACCAGGGGTTGCACAAACTGATTCACCCAGTGACCCAATCTTTCAAACAGGGACCCAATTCCAGCCACTATTGGGCGCCCCTGTAATGGTGCTGTGCCCTTATGTATTTTTGGCAAGTGCTGAAAAATTGGGATCACTGGGTTAGGAACAAAAAACTTAAAATTTCCTACCAGATACTTACCGTAATGTTCCTTTCCTGATGGACTCCATGGCAGCCTACGTGTGGGTTAACCCTGCCTCCTCTCCAATGCTATAGGACCCCTAATCCCACAAATGTGAGCTACCGGCTAGAGACCGCGTTCCATAACTAGCCTACTCCTTACTCAATGGGTGGGGACTCCGTCTGCCATGGAGTCCATCAGGAAAGGAAAATTACTTTAAGTATCTGGTAGGAAATTTTCAGTTTTCCCGACAGACTCCATGGCAGCCTACGTGTGGGAAATAACTAGCCAGAACCACACGGGAAAGTATGCTTTACACACAAAGGATTTTAATTTGCACCATCAATTGACAAGACAGCACAACCAAAGTTCACAGAGGACAAAGAAGCTGGTTCGACACAATAATGTGACATGAACGTGTTGATGGAAGTCCATGAAGCCGCCCTGCAGATAACTTCCGGGGCCACATGCCGCGCGGCTGCCCAGGATGCCGCCAGTCCGCTGGTGAAATGGGCGGTCACCGCCTCCGGAGGAGCCATCCCCTTCGTCCTATATACTTGCTGGATCACCTGGACGATCCAAGCCGCTATCGTCCTTGATGAGGCCCGTTCTCCTCTGTTCTTCCCAGAGTACCGCAGAAAAAGATATTCCGAGCGCCTAAAGGCAGCTGTTACCCGTAGGTATTCCTTCAGCACCTCTCCTACATCTAGCGGGTAAACCCCTCCGGATCCTGCTGCCCTGAACGTGGGAAGCACAATCTCCTGGTTCTCATGGAATACTGACGTCACCTTCGGGTTTGTATTGAGCATGGGTACCAGCACTACCCTATCTGGAAAGGAGGACAAGAAGGGTTCTTTATGACCGAGGGAGCCAATTTCCGAGACCCGCTTGGCCGATGTGACCGCAACTAGAAAGGCGGTCTTCGAGGACAGCTCCTTCACTGAGGTTGGTTCGACTGCCACCGAGAGTGAGTCCAGAACTAGGGGTAAGTCCCATTTGGGGAATCTTGGTCTCCTTTGAGGCCTCATTCTCGCTGCCCCCCTAAAGAACTGCCGGACCAAAGGATGAGAGGCCCACATGGACCCAGAGAAGACTGATAGTGCTGAGACTTGAACCCTCAGTGAACTGACCGCCAAGCCTAGGTCTAGGCCCGTTTGCAGGAACCCCAGGATTGCCTGAACATCCGGATCTATGGATGACCTCTGCGTGGCTGATGCGAACTGCACAAATTTGGCCCAAATCCTTCCATACACCCTGTTGGTACGTGACCTTCTTGAACTCATGAGGGTGGAGATAACGCCCGTCGAACAGCCTAAGGCTTCCAGCCTCCCCCTCTCAAGAACCAGACCGTCAGCCTCAGGACCGCTGGGCAGGGGTGTAGAACTGTCCCCTGGGAGAGTAGGTCCGGTCTGAGGGGGAGGGGCACCGGGTCCCGGGTACTCAGTTGAGTCAACAGAGGAAACCATGGCCTGTTTGGCCAGTATGGGGCCACCATTACCACTTCTACTGCTTCCGCCCTGAGCCTCCGTAGGAACCTCATGATGAGCGGGCATGGAGGGAAAGCATATGCTTTGCTGAACTCCCATTTGTCCATCAGAGCACCCGTCCCGTAGGCCTGACTGCAGTGATTCCGGGTGTAGAATTTCTCGACTTTGAAATTGCAGGGGGAGGCGAACAGGTCCACCTCCGGCTGAAGTCCCAGCGACAAAATCGACTCGAAAGTCTTGTTGTGGAGAGACCACTCGGTATTGTCTAGCTGGACTCTCGAGAGGAAATCCGCCTGAGCATTCTGGACCCCGGGGACGAATACTGCCGAAATGTCCATTAGGTGCCTCGGGGCCCTGACAGGATTGGCTCGACTTCTCTGAGTAGAGCAGGGCTCCGTGTTCCCCCCTGCCTCTTCACATAGGAGACTGCCATTGTATTGTCCATTCTGAGAAGAACCGCTTTCCCCCTCAGGAGGTGACCGAAGGCCTGGAGAACCTGGAAGGCCGCTCGTAGATCCAGAGTGTTTGAGCCCGGAGTGCGGGCGCAGGGCTCCCACCTGCCTTGTGCCAGCTCCGACTCGTAGTGAGCCCCCCATCCTGTACCGCTGGCATCGGTGGTCACCACAGCCCATGAGACCGGGAAAATGGAGTGGCATGTAAGCAGGTTTCTCCGTCTGAACCACCAGGGAAGGCTGGCCCTCATGGCCGAAGTTATGCGGATGAGCTGGTTGTTGTTGCCGGAGTCCCATTGGCGGAGGAACCCCGCCTGGAAGGGGCGTAGCCTCCAAAGGGCCCACTTCACCATTGGCGTTGTGGCAACCATGGTGCCAATGATCTTGAGGCAGTAAGAGGCCCTCAGGTATGGGGACGATAGGGCCCGTGACACCCTTTTCCTGATGATGGGGATTTTCTCTACCGGATGGGAGATTGTGCCCTCCACCGTGTCGAACTGAGCCCCCAGGTATATCAGACGCTGGGCCGGCTCCAGATGGCTCTTCTCCAGATTCAGCAACCAGCCGAACTCGAACAGGGTGGAGATGACCTGGTCACTGTGGACAAGCAGTTGCTCTCTCTCCTGCGAAAGGAGGAGTAGATCGTCCAGATAATGATACAAATGAATGCCTTTTGTTCTGATCAAAGCTACTATGGCTAGGAGAACCTTGGAAAAGGTGTGAGGAGACGTTGAGAGACCGAAGGGGAGACAGGCAAACTGCAGATGTCTCGGCCCGACCGCAAACCGGAGGAACTTGCTGAACCCTTCCTCCACAGGCACATGAAAGTAGGCATCTTTCAGGTCTATTGAGATCAGCCAATCGCCCGGTTGTATCGCTTGCTGGATTGTGGACAGCGTTTCCATCTTGAATTTTTCCTATTTTATAAATTTGTTTAAATACGTTAAGTAATACATTAAGTAAATAAGTCTATCACCGGACGCCAGGTGCCATTTCTCTTTTGTACGAGGAACAGAGGTGAGTAGACCCCCCTGAACTTCTCTGCCTCCGGAACCGGTAGGACGGCTCCCTGAACCACCAGAGAGCCTACGTAATCCAGGAGAGCTCTTCTTTCTCCTGCCCGCGGGAGCATTGTTGCGACAAATCTGTGCGGAGGGGTAGCGATGAAGGACCAGGAGTGCCCCTTCGACACCGTCTCAATGGTCCAGTGGTCCGAGATCAAGGCCGTCCAGACGTGCCGGAAAAGGCGCAGACGCACCCCTACCTGACCCGCCTGGACGGGCCCAATCTCAAAACGACTTAGTGGCTTCCCGAGCCCCGGACACCTGGTCCTTGGTAGACTTTGGCCCAGTCTGCCCTCTTCTTCAGTTCCTCCTGAAGTCTCTACCCGGCTTATACGAGCGAGCCTCCCTTGAACGCTCTGTGCTCCTCCTTCTGCGCTGTGGTCTCTTCTGACCGAATAGACGCCTATCCTGGGGGATGAAACCAGACTTCCCACCTGTGGCTCGAGCTATAGCACTGTCCAGCTTGTTACCGAACAGGGAAGACCCTTCAAAGGGATTCTTACACCAGGCCTGCTTAGACGCCGGGTCCGCACACCAGGGGCGTAACCACAACGCCCGCCTGGCCTTGACCGCGGACAGCATAGCCCGGGCCAAGAGGCGGATAAGGTCAATGGAGGCCTCCCCCAAAAAGGCTGTTGCTAGCTTAAGTTCCTGAACAGCTGAACTTCCGACCAGCTCTTCGGAGAAACCCCGAATCACCGACTCTACATTCTCCATCCAGGGTTCCATTGCTTTGGATAACGTCGCGAGGGCCAGGTCTGGCTTGCAGGCTGCCCCGGCCAGCCCGTAAACCCTCCTGAGGTCCTAGTCAATCTTCCTCTCAAGGCCATCCCTGAAAGATACCGCATCCTCAAGCGGGAGAGTAACATTCTTGACCAGCCGCATCAGGGCTGCGTCTACCAGAGGGGTGTTCTCTAGATATTTTATGTCCTCAGGCTTAAATGGATAAAATTTCGCCGATTTACCAGACATAGAAGACTTACTGTCTGTCTTCCCCCACTCTCCCAGAATTATGTCTTTCAGTTCTCCCAAGAGCGGGAAGCTGGGGCGCTCCTTCCCCAGGTGCTTAAAAAAAATTTCTCTGCTTCGCCGGCGGGGCGGAGGTATCCTCCCATTTAAGGGCCTCTTTGACTGCCTTTATCAGCGGGGATACCAGGGCAAAATCAAAGCCACCTGGAAAGTCATCCGCTTCCATCTGCCTGTCCGAAGACCCGAGCGAGGAATCATAAGGCCGGAATGAGCCCATATCCTCCGGGACTTCGTCGGGCACTGAGTCTGACATGGTGGTGGTTTGACTCCACGTGTGTGACGCGCCCCATTCCTTTAGGGACTGCTGCACTACACGCTTCACCAGCGACTCCATCTGCTGGTTATCCGTATTCCTTTCCCCAACCGCTGGGCGTAACAGGGGTCGCACAGAGACTTGCGCTCCGGGACCCGCGCCCGACATCCCCAGCAGGCTCTATGACCAGAGCGGCTGTCATGGCGGTGGGAGCGGTGCCTGGAGGAGGAATGGGAGCGTCTCCTCTGATGATGATCCCCAGATGGAGAGCCACGTCTGGATCTGGAGGAAGAATGATGATGCGGCTTGGCAGGGGCTTGGTGGGCCATATACTGAGAACCGGACCTGGAAGGGCTGGAAGAGAAAAGGAAAAGATACATGGGACTTAGAGTGCTTCGCCCACCTGCCCCTAGTCCCACCCACCCTCCCGCCATCTCCCGCACATACCTTGTGCGAGGAGGCTGACCACAGGAGGGCGGTGTTTTGTCCATCTCGTCCGGTAGGAACAGACTTCAGGCTGGGGGAGGGAGGAGGGCATAGTTTACAACAGAAGAACCATATACACACCGACATGTATGTACACACATATACATAAACACATATAAATAACCCCTTTTTTCGCCTGCCCCTTTAAGGGCACTCATTGACAAGGCTCAACCTCCCACCGATCCGGCCTACCTTAATAGTGCCACTCAGGGCGTGGGGAAGCTGTCGCTACACTGCTCACAGAGTCTTCCCAAAGACTCTGGGGCTTGACAGCTATTTGAATCCCCCGCCCTCCGTAACGTCACCCCCGCACGCCTGCGGGCTAAGCTGAACTGCGCCTGTGCAGCCGCCGGGTCCTGCGGCGCACCGCGCATGCGCAAACCAGGCCTCTGTCTTGTCGGAGGCCGGCACATGCACACTCACCGCCGCGACCCGGAAACACGGCGCTCTGGAACGCAGAAGCGCTCCAGGCGCCATAGGGACCGGACCCGTGCTGCCCCTGCACCGACCATCACCGGGGGGACTTGGGCACCGCCATACAAACATTAAAGGCAGGAAAGAAAGAGTTTAAAGGAACAAATAAAAACATACGACTGCTATGGAGTGAACCGATAGCCGACCACCTGCCGAGCGTCCTTTCCCTGGGGGCATCCACAGGCTGTCCCCACCACTGGACATTCTTGAGCCTGAGGCCACTCACCCGCCCGTGGCTGTGTCCTGGGCTGCACCGCATCTGAAGGATGCCCGACTCTCTTGTTTGGACGCCGCCTGATATGCAAGTGTCCACTTCATACACTAAACACAGGAGGAGGACAAAAAAGGAATGTGGTCTCTAGCCGGTAGCTCACATTTATGGGATTAGGGGTCCTATAGCATTGGAGAGGAGGCGGGGTTAACCCACACATAGGCTGCCATGGAGTCTGTCAGGAAAGATATTTTGCCATTTTTTTTTATTTAACACCCCTAGGTCAATACCTTCATCCAAAAGGTGGATCAGCTGTTTTTCAAACTCAGCTGTAGGATTATTATTTTCAAGCATTCTATATGTTGCTAAGTCATTTAACCGACGCAACAACTCCATTTTGTAGTCAGAGTTGAGTATTACAATTGATCCACCTTTATCTGCCCTTTTTACCACTTTGTGTTTTTTTAATGCCCTTAATGCTTGTCTTTCTGCTTTTGTTAAATTGTCATTATCAAATTTTAATATGTTCTAATGTTATAAGATCTTGCTCTATCAATATTTGGAATGTATCTATCATAATATTTCTTGAATGCACAGGGTAGAAAAATGTATTACCAATTTTTATCGCATTCACATGGATTCCATAAGTACCCCCAGAGGTTTCAGATTCAAGGCTCTCCAAGGCTGATCTAGCAGCTAGATCTGAGAAATTAGAGGAACAAGGTTCCTTCAGATCATCCTGGGGAGTATTCAATTCAAAACTCTCAGGTGTTCCATCAACCAAAAAAAGTTCCCTTTACACCACATTATGTATAAAACGATTGGCATCCAATATTGTTGAGAACACATTAAAGTGTTTTGTGGGGGAGAAAGAAAGACCCTTCGATAAAAGTAACACTTCAGCTTCTGAAAGTTCAGCATTAGATAAATTTATAACTTTTGGTACATTAACAGAGAAAATGTCTGATTCACTGAGGTATCATTTCTTCCGTGCTTGTCGGGGATAGGATTGTCTGGTGTTTCTTTCTCCTTCCTCTTGTCCTCCTTTTATGTTTTTAACTTTTATCTTTTTCATTCCTTTCTTCTCCTGCAAGTTTTTTGAAGGTTGGGGATCCCCAGACACTTTGTCTTTTGAAAAAACAGATGATGTAGAACTTTGTGAGCCTGTGGCTCCTGCACTACTGGCTCCTTCTGATGACTCTGATTGTGTGTCTGATTGATCAGAAAAGCTCACGTCTGTGATTTTCTTTTAAGTCTCCTTTTCTTTTTGAGAATGGAATTGGGCTGATCAGATCGTTTCCATGTGTAGACTGTTCCCTCTTCATAATCTTTCAACTCCCTGAGGAATTTTTTTTATTTTTGTATCCATAAGGTTTTTCTCAAAGTCATTCATGTACAGTGGGGATAGAAAATTTGGGCACCCCAGGTAAAAATTTGTATTAATGTGCATAAAGAAGCCAAGGAAAGATGGAAAAATCTCCAAAAGGCATCAAATTACAGATTAGACATTCTTATAATATGTCAACAAAAGTTAGATTTTATTTCCATCAGTGACACTTTCAAAATTACAGAAAACAAAAAAATGGCGTCTTCAAAAGTTTGGGCACCCTGCAGAATTTATAGCATGCACTGCCCCCTTTGCAAGGCTGAGACCTGCCAGTGTCATGGATTGTAATCAATCATCGTCTGGGAAGACCAGGTGATGTCAATCTCAAAGGTTTTAAATGCCTAGACTCATCTGACCTTGCCCCAACAATCAGCACCATGGGATCTTCTAAGCAGTTGTCTAGAAGCGTTTTCAGATGTCAATATCCTCTGTTCGGAATGTAATTAAGAAATGGCAGTCATCAGGAACAGTGGAAGTTAAAGCAAGATCTGGAAGACCAAGAAAAATATCAGACAGAACAGCTCGCAGGATTGTGAGAAAAACCCACGTTTGACTGCACGATCCCTCCAGAAAGATCTGGCAGACACTGGAGTTGTGGTACACTATTGCACTATAAAGAGATACTTGTACAAATATGGTCTTCATGGAAGAGTCATCAGAAGAAAACCTCTTCCACGTCCTCACCACAAAAATCAGCATTTGAACTTTGCAAATGAACATATAGACAAGCCTGATGCATTTTGGAAACAAGTTCTGTGGACCGATGAGGTTAAAATTGAACTTTTTGGCCGGAATGAGCAAAGGTACGTTTGAAGAAGAAGGGGCACAGAATTTAATGAAAAGAACCTCTGTCCAACTGTTAAGCATGGGGGTGGATCAATCATGCTTTGGGGTTGTATTGCAGCCAGTGGCACAGGGTACATCTCACGAGCAGAAGGAAAAATGGATTGAATAAAATTTCAGCAAATTTTGGATGGTAACTTGATGCCATCTGTGAAAAAGCTGAACTTAAAGAGAGGATGGCTTCTACAAATGGATAATGATCCTAAAACACACCTCGAAATCCACGGGGGATTACATCAAGAGGCGTAAACTGAAGCTTTTGCCATGGCCTTCACAATCTCCTGAGCTCAACATAAATGATAATCTATGGATAGACCTTAAAAGAGCAGTGCGTGACAGACAGCCCAGAAATCTCAAAGAACTGGAAGACTTTTGTACGGAAGAATTGGCAAAGATACCTCAAACAAGAATTGAAAGACTCTTGGCTGGCTACAAAAAGCTTTACAAGCTGCGATACTTGCCAAAGGGGGCAGTACAAGATATTAACTCTGCAGGGTGCCCAAACTTTTGCAGACGCCATTATTTTGTTTTCTGTTATTTTGAAAGTCTAAATGATGGAAATAAAATCTAACTTTTGTTGACATATTATAAGAATGTCTAATCTGTAATTTGATGCCTTTTGGAGATTTTTCCATCATTCCTTGGCTTCTTTATGCACATGAATACAATTTTTTACCTGGGGTGCCCAAACTTTCGATAACCACTGTATTCCACAAGGTTGTCATTCTGTGTCTTATATATTTCCATGTGGTGGAATGGAATTAAAATGTCTCTGGCAGGCTGTATTTCTTGATTAGCTTTTATAAGAATTGCCTCTTCTTCCTTGATGAGTTTTAGTAAACTTAAGAAACATTGAGACAGCATAGAATTCCATTCCTGCATAAATTCATCAGAATATACAGTGGACGGGATTTTTTTGATCCGGAGACCCCTTGGTATCATAGTCTCTGTCACATATTGTTTAAGTCCTTCTGCCATCCCACCACAGCTTAATTTCTTTTTTCAGCACAGCTTTTAGCTTGAAACACAAAGGTACGTTTTATAAAAAAAAAAAAATATATATATATATATATACACACACAATTTAAATAATCTTAAAAGCACATAAAAAACAAGAATAACCCCACTAAAACTATTTAACTGGCAGGTAGTCCCGCCCCTCCAAAATATTGCCGATAGCGGTACAATAGCTCTAAAGGTTTAAGTATGAGTACAATATTACAGTAGTGGCTGTTGAGGGGGGGGGGGGGGGNTAGGGTTCCTCCAGTTAAATGATGGCATATTGGTTCAACATATTTCGCACAATTACTATTATAATACATATTTCTATTATAGTAATTGATCTTCTAATTATGTTTTTCCCCTCCCCCCGGGGTAGAAAACATAAGTTAACCCTCTATGTTCCTGAAGAAGAGTAGATAAAAACACGAAACAAGTTGAGCCAATAGGCCATCATTTAACTGGAGGAACCCTATCCCCCCAACAACCACTACTGTAGTACTGTACTCATACTTAAACCTGTAGAGCTATTGTTGTACCACAATCAACAATATTTTGGAGGCTCCCTACTTGGTAGTGAATACCAGGTAGGGAGCCAAGGGGAATACCTTACCAGTTAAATAGTTTTAGTTGGGGTTATTTATTGTTTTTAATGTGTTTTAAGAGTATTTATATAAAATGTATTTTATATATTTTTTATAAAAAAAAAAACTTACCTTTGTGTATGGTGCCTGTAAAGTCCCAGGTCTACATTCCATGTTGTTTGTCCTACCTAATAGGGATGTGGCACAGGTTACAATAGAGTGTCTATGGTAGCAACTACGTGCTGACATACACTTTTTGAACCAGGTACTGATTTAGTTAAAGCCTTTATTCCAAAAGGAACCCCTTTAATTGCTTAAAATGTGTTAGCTGGAGATAGGCTTTAATTTGTTAGTCACTTATGTAAAGCCCATCTAGTCCACCTAAAGCTACCCTCCACAGACAATGCTGCTGTCCAAGGTTTGCTCCATTGCTCCTTCACAGGGCCGCTGTTAGAAGTCATGGGACCCTGTACAGCTTAACTGGTGGTGTACCCTTTCCCCCAGCCCTCAGCCCCACCGTTGGCACCTCTTTTGACCCCGCCTGTCCACTTTGTATTTGCATACACTTGTGTCCATTTACATCAGGCTACCTCTAATTTGTCACATTTAGGTCTGGAAAAACATTAAAGGATTTCCAATTTTTTTTCTGGACTTGAGTGGACATGGAGGTAGGCGTAGACCTAGATGGCACTTTCAATTAGGCCCACATGTAAAACTGACAGGTGGCAATAATTAGAAGGCTTAAGCGAAAGGTTCTTAAAGGGGAGAGGTTGGGGGCAGTACAAAATAGAGCGCAGCTGCATATTTTTACTGCCCCCCTCCCCCAACAAGTGTAAAGTAGCATCTTACTGTGTCTTATGATCATCAGCACTGACAAGAAGCAGTAGCACTGATTTCAGTGGTGGCGTGGCAGCAGTGCAGCACACAGTGAGTGACACACTAGTATGTGGATAAATCTGTGCCTCTGTCACAGTGTGTTGCATGACTGTTGGATGCCGATTTTGTTATGGCTGTACTACAGTCTAACATACAGTACAGCCATAAATTACCAAAGTCAGCACCCCAACAGCCAACCCATTGTGACAGAGCCATAGATTGCCTGCTGTGCTGTGTGATTATCCTAATGCTGACGATTATAAGACATAGTGAGGATTCTGAGGACTCTATTCAGATACTGTGTCACTCACTGTGTGCTGCACTGCTGCCACCTGACCCGCCACCACCGGAATTAGTGCTGCTACTTCCTGTCAGTGTCAGCCGCCTCACACCAGTCTCGGCACCAGTCCTGAGGGAGTGGAGCAAGTACACAAGATCCCTCCGCCAGGGAAAGCAGCCGGCCGGAACTATAATTGAGCAGCCCAGGTTGCAGCTCAGAACTCTGTACCTGCTCCCCAAAAATGGATTAATAAGTCCCTGCAATGCTCCCATCTCCTGTAAAATGTATTTATACACTCCCTAAGTGTGTAGGAGCGGGGGTGTATTTTAGTAAGCCGTATTTGTTTATTTGGCAGACATTAACTATAAAGCTGCCGGGATCCCCTGTTGAGGTGATGGGGCCCAGGCTCAGTACAACAGGATCGGTTGCACTGCCTTATCAGCAGTCCTGCTCCTCCATGGATAAAGGTGCAACCCAAAGGCTGACCATACACCGATCGAAATGGCTGCTGGACCGGCCCAATTTCATTAAATATGTGGATCCTCCTGCTAGACAACAGTCGTTTGTGTGGATGGAATAATATGAAAAGTGTTTCTTTTTTGTTTCCTGTTAAGCCCGCTGGCTGAATGAGTGAAAACTGTGCAGATAACCCAGTGAAAAAGGGGGGAAAAAAAAGAAACAAACGCAACCACCTCATCTAGGGATTAGTAAACTGTAACAAATTAAGAATTTCAGCATCAGAAGATGAATTCAAGGATGAAAACTAGAGCAGGTGGAGTGGTTCCCTCTGACTGAAAAACGTCAACGCCAGACTAGAGTGTACCTGTGATATTGAAAAATTTTGTTTATTAGTTAATTTCTCTTCATGCAGCTTTTTTTTAAAAAAAGTTATTTTTTTTCTTTTAACCACTTCCGTACCGCCGGACGTCATATGACGTCCTTGGGTTTGAGTGGTGATATCTGAATGGTGCCTGCAGCTGCAGGCACCATTCAGATACCGTTTTTTTCAGCAGGCGATTCCCTGCAAGATAAAAGTGATCTTAGCGGCGGATTCGCCGCAAGATCACTTTTATCAGCGGCGGGAGAGGTGCCCCCCCCCCTCCCGCCGCTTTCCGGTCATCTCCGCCGCTTACCGGACCCGCCGGCAGCAGCGGAGATGATCCGATGCTGTCCCCCCAGTGTCTGTGAGCCGACTGAGCGGCTGAAGCCGCTCACTCGGCTCCATAACACGGCCAGCGGAAATGACGTCAGAAATGACGTCTTCCCAACGGTCTTAAAGGGCCCGATTTTTTTTTTTCTTCTGTCACTTTTTTCAGATTTTTTTTTTTT
>BLSH010015614.1:1303668-1327704 GCA_018402905.1 Glandirana rugosa
GTAGCGAGGTTTATTTAGGGGGGGGGGGGGGAGGTGGAAGGACGATGCTTCGTCACATTATCTGACCCAGTGAAAGACAAAAATATATATAATGTTTGGGGGTTCTAAGTAATTTTATAGCAAAAAAAACTGTTTTTAACTGGTAAGCACCGAACTCAAGAAACAGGCCTGGTATTGAAGTGGTTAATAACACTTTTGTATTATGATCTGCATTTTTGTATATCCCTCCAATACAGAAAGTGACCCAGTCTATTACACTGCTTCGTAGCAGGAAGGTGGAGGGGGGGGGGGGGGATTTATTTGGAGCGATGATGTGGTTATGAGTGAAAATGAAGCAGAACAGCGGAATATAGGAAAGATATATTGAAATAGACACTGTAGGTCAAATCAACTAGTTCTACAGCAAAAAAAAGCAGAATACGCTGATACAGTCCTAGCTGGTAATTGCTTACTGTTGGGACAGAAGGAAAATACTAACTAATACCACAAAAAGGAGTCATTCTAACACTCTGATCTTTTTTATGGACTGTGAACATTCATTTCCTTCCAAATTCCTTTTCTTCAGAAATCTCCAGAGATTTTTCTTCCACATAAGCTGCCATGGCACAGAATCTTAGCGCGTGTAGACAAGTGTGAGGAGAATACAACAAGAACTGCCAGCACAGCACAGAGATTAAAGAGAAAATTAAATCATATTTCAATGTTTCAAAGCCTGTTTAAAAGCAAACAGCCTTTGAATGCTGGTATCCTGGCACAGGACGTAAAGCTAGCACTTGTTTACTGCAACTTTCCTTTTTTGTTTAAAAAAAAAAAAAAAAAAAGTATGTTTTGTTTTTCAGTATTAAAAAAAACAGACATATATATTGTTAGTCGCTCACAACAAATTCCAAGCGTAACAAGCACAAATTAGTTTTCACACTTTATCACTGCAGCTTTGTATTCATTGTTACAGAAAATATGCTAGATGTGATATGATCTGGGTTGCTCTGAAACACTATAATTCATACAATTTCAAAATAAAATTGACACCCATTGATCAACAGATAGAGAAAAAAACAAATATAACAATACAAAGTATAACTGTGTGTATCATACAAAAAGGCCGGGAGCATCACCACTGGAAAGCAGTAGTTTTCAAAGGTTGAAAAAAAAAGCTATTATGTAAAGATACCAGACAAATTGTGGTTGTTGGATGGGGTTGACATCAATATACAGAATGTCAACTGCGGGAACGGAACAGGTCATGTGATTTCAACTCAACTACTGTACCAGTAATTCCAAAACAAAGCTTCTTATTTTACAAATCCATTACTCATACTCAAAAGCTCCACAGGAATGAATGATGAGCACAGCGCTCATCCAGGGGCCAGCCAGGAGCATTTTGATAAGTGGCTGGGCGATAAAATTAGCACTATCTTGTTGGATCAGGGAGAGGAAAGATTAAAGTGGATCATACACAATATAATCAGATTGTACAATCTTCTATAAATTCAACCAAAACTATGTACGAATGTATTTGCAATATAAGTAACAAAACTCTGTACAATCTTGTTTCCTTTTTTACAAGTGATCACATTCCCTCTGTTCCCAGCTGCATTAGAGCTGGGGGAGGAGAAGCCGAAGCACACTGATCTTCTCAATGAATGGCTGTGCAGCAGGGGCTTGTCAGGACATGGCTGATCATTGGAGAGCATACTTAGTTCACAGCACAGCTAGGGAACTAGCCACGGTGTGTTCTCCTGCTTAGTGTAGTCAGCTTTTAATAGGAAAGCAAGGGGACTGACAGGAACACCATGGATTTCACACAAAGGAAGCAATACAATGAGAACAGGATACTTTCCCATACAAGTACATGCTACGGTACAGCAGGCACATATCAGGAATATAAAATGTTGGGGTAACAAATGCTTTAACATCTACTTTAGGAACTGCATATACCTGGAAAGGGAAAGTCTCTTTCAGAAATAATCAGATTATCAACCTTGGTACTGTAAGAAGAGTATAAAACTTTGGGAAATAACAGAAATGTTTTGGCGTGTTTTCTAAATACAATGTACAGAATTGTTGCCCAAGCGTTGCCATGAATGCAAGAAAGCAATATGAGTATTTTGGCATTTTGGAAAAACAAAGATGGCTAATAATTGCAGTGAAAAGGTTATTCACAATATTAAATTTACAAAATGGTTTGTGCTGTAATTATATGAGCTTTGATAAAGTGGAGTTCCACCCACAAATACATCCTTATATATTTCAAATCCTCTATGCATTGTGAATCACCTTTGGGACAAAAAAAATGTTACACTCACCCTAAGTGCCCTGTTGCTATGTGGTCCCTGTAATCTTCCACTTCCTGATCCGCGGCATTTTACATCACTTCCTGCCTCTCATGGGAGATGAGAGTCATTTCCCTTGAGTCAATGGGCATCCCTGAGCTGTAAAATTGCGTAACTTCCAGACAGGGGGGAGAGACATGTTATCTATGTTGCCATAACAACGGGGCGGGACCTTCCTCCTTCACTGCCCAATGTTA
Source organism: Glandirana rugosa (assembly GCA_018402905.1). Lineage (NCBI taxonomy): Eukaryota > Metazoa > Chordata > Amphibia > Anura > Ranidae > Glandirana > Glandirana rugosa. The sequence continues at coordinate 1,306,199 of BLSH010015614.1, forward strand.
TGGCAACGAGACATACACTCAAGATCGAGAGGTGCATGCTGGTTACCCAGTATGCACCTTATACAGGAAGAGACTCGAGGAGGGTGTGAGTGAGCTTCACATACCCACAGCTAAGATGGGAACTCAAAGTAAAGAAAAAAATCAGCAATGTAAGTGCAAAATAAATAGGAAGACTATCCGGATTTAAAGCCACCAATGACTTTATTTGTGTAATGAATACTAACTAGGTGGATGCCAGCAAAAAAAAAAAAGAAAAATGATGTGGGTGGAATTCAGCTTTAATATTCGACTCCAAGTAACCAAGCCCCAAATATTTCTTCCTCTTATTCCCGTCTAGATTTTAATAGAAGCGTGTGCTAGTCTTTAGATTCTATCATTGGTACCTGAAATCTACTTTTATACATTCGCTATTGATACAGAGATATGCCAGGTTTTCAAGTTTAATGCTCCAGCTGGAGGGAATACCACCAAGGTCTTCACAAAAAAATAGTTCACAGAAAGATTTCTCGATTAAATCATTTGTACTACAGCAATTTTGGTAAACTGCCATTCGGTATTTCACAGAAATCAGTGTGAGATGTAATTTATATGGCTGTACTGGGCAGGGGAATTCACATTAATGAAGCCTGGTCAGGCTGCTGCCAAAACTGCTGCTTACTGAAAGTGTTAAGACACTGAAGCAGCATGCAAAACAAATTGACTGGGGTCCAGTCCAATCTTCTGGATTTCAGCAATGTGCTTAATCTTTCTATCCTGAGCTATCAAGTACTTTACGGCTAATACAGACAGCTCAGATCAAACACTGAAAAAAAAACAAAAGCAAAGCACCAATGTGAGGCATTATTAATTCTGCAGACTTTATTCACAAAAAATGAGTAATCAAAACAATTATCTGTTTCATGTAATTCAAATGAACTAAATATTCAGTGGCCTGAACTCTACCCCATCCATGGAACTCTCAACCATCTAACAGAATATACAATAAAGCACCACTCTAGAACAGCGGTCCCCAACCTTTTTTGAATCAGGGACCGGTTGCGTGGAAGAAAATTGTGCCAAGGCCCGGGGGGTGGGGGTGGGGGTGGGGGTAAGCGATTATATGTTGTGTGATTGCTGACCTTCTTAAAATTTCCCTATCATTGCTAATACACTGATTTCCATGCCGAGACTGGCTGTGTAAGTACATATATTCCGATCAGTCATAACTTTATGAACAACCACCTAATACGGAGTAGGTCCCCCTTTTGTGGCCAAAATAGCCCTGACCCATTTGGTGCATGGATGCCAATAGACCTCTGAAGGAATGCCGTGGTATATGGTACGACACTGCCAGCAGCAGATCTTTTAGGTCCTCTTAAGTTGCAAGGTGGGGCCTCCATGGAATGGATTTCCAGCACATTCCACAGATACTTGACTTAAGATCTGGAGAAATTGTAGGCCAAGTCAACACCTCAAACTAGCCGTGTTCCTCAAACCATTCTTGAACCATTTTTGCAGTGTGTCAGGGGGAATTATCCTGCTGAAAGAGTCCACTGCCACTAGGAAATACAGTTTCCATGAAGGGGTGTACTTGGTCAACAACAATGTTGAGACAGGTGGTATGTGTCATATTAAAATCCACATGAATGACAGCACCCAAGGTTTACCCAGCAGAACATTGCATCACATGGTCTCCGCCAGCTTGCCTTCCTTCCATACTCCATCCTAGTGCCATCTCCTCCCCAGGTAAGCGATACACACGCACCCAACCATCCACATGATGTAAAAGAAAATGTAATTCAACATAACAGGCCACCTTCTTCCATTATCTCATGATCCAGTTCTGAAGCTCATGTGGCCATTGTAGGAGCTATTGGCGGGTCACCACGACCGGTCTGTGGCTATGCAGCCCCATGCACAACAAACTGTGAAGAAACAACTATTTTTTAAAGGAGGACATCAGCTTGAATATTCTTTTATGAAAGATTTCACTTAGGCTGCAGTGCCTATGTACTAACAAGGAAAATGTTTCATATGAGGAGCGCAGAGTGACACAAACATGAGCTTATCTGGGCACTGCTTTCACTTATATCTATGAACCTTAGCTTTTATCCAGTTCAGGAGCGCCCACTGCACATATACTGCAGCAGGGTGGCCCCACTGTGCCAAATCATGTACATTTAACGTAATTTGTGATTTCCGGGCAGGGGGTGTGCGCTCGCCACCCTGGCTGTGCGGTCATTCGCTATAGCACAACTCCATCAGCGGACCCGCTAATTGGCTGAGTGAAAGACAGAAGAGAGCCCTGTGTTGATAAGCAACACTGAGCTCTCTACAGACAGCAGCGTTGTGTCAGTTTTTTTCTCCTTGCAAACAGGGAGTAAAAACAGGCACATCGCTCAGTAAAAGCAGCACATACTACATACAGTAAACATTGTAAGGCACACAGCTAACCCTCTGATTGCCCCTAAGAGTTAACCCTTTCACAGCCAGTGTAATTAGTACAGTGACAGTGTATATTATTAGCACTGATCACTATATTAGTGTCACTTGTGATGTCAGCGTCAGTTCCCACAAAGTATCAGTGTCAGATTGCATGCAGCACTATCACAATCCCACTGTAAGTTGCTAATCACCGCCATTACTAGTATAAAAATTAAATACAAATTCCAGTATATATACACCATAGTCTGTAGACCAGACCCTATAATTTACACACAAATTAATATACACTTATTGAGACTTTTTTTTACCAATGACATGTAGCAGAATACATTTTGGCCTATATTTATGAAGAAATTTGATTTTTTTTTACATTTTTTTTTTTATTGGATAGGTTTTATAAAAGGAAGTAAAAAATATTGTTCTGTTTTTTTTCAAAATTCTCAGTCTTTTTTCGTTTATATATAAAAAAAAAAAAAGTAGCGCAGTGCTAAATAGCAAAATGTGGCCTGGTCACGAAGAGAGTAAAATCTTCTAGCTTAAAGTAGAACTTTAGTCAGAAAATTAAGTACTGCTAGATCACTTCAGGCTGGCCCCCTTTTTGCAAGTATAGCTATGTAAACAATTAAAAATAAGTGCCTATACTGTATAACATCTAGTAATACAAGGTTTCACCCTGCTCTGCACATGCTCAGTTGTTCTCCATTCTTAGGCACATTTAGGCATTGCCAAGTGTGTAGAGGCCAATCTGCTGACAGCCTTAAGGCCTCTTACACTTGTGCGACCTGAAAGTCGCGCGATTTTGCTGTGACTTAAAGCAATGCCTGTGTAATCTTGAGGTATATGGACCTCAAGTCACATCAAAGTTAAACCAAAGTAGTGCAGGGACTACTTTGAAGTTGCACAAATAGGAATGGTACCCATTGGAAATCATGGGGTATGACTTGTAATGCGGCAGGACAAGTCGGACAAGTGTGAAAGGGGTCTAAAGCGGAATTCTTTAGCTCCTATCCCTTACAGCAAAGGAAAATGCTTCTGTTTGATTTGCAGTTGCCATGGCGCTGCACGTGATCCGTTATGACACCGACCATTTGATGGTTTCACAGCTTGGTCGAGAACACAAGCAAATGTGACAGTTAGCAATCCCAGTATTCCAGAAATGTAACTTTTTTTAAACCATTAAATTGAAGGATTTCGTTCTGCTTTATGATTTACTGCTGTTCAGGGGCTCTGGGCTTCAGCAAAATGGCAGCCTCCAGAAAGAAGAAACAGGAGCCATGCTGGAGGCAATTTACAGCACACGCTAGTTTTGGTAGCATAATTTTTATTATGTGGCATTAAAAGAATATTTTATTTTTTATCAAGTTGTTATTGGTAAAGTTCCACTTTAAGTGGTTAAAATACAATGACACCAGTATATTAGTCTTGTCATGGTGCTCCTATATAGCATGGCTATCTCTTAGATGGTTTTGGGCTGTGAATCATGTTCATAGTTATCTAAGAAAAACAAAGGCTGCCGTAAGCTCAGAGAATGCAGGGTTAGAACCATGGAATAAACCAGCCAGCTTTTTAATTTAACAAATTCAGCGACATTCAAAATATGAGGATAAAATCAGCTATAGGCCAACTAGCAGGGCAACCATCCACATAAAGATGAGAACAAGAATTAAAGGATGTTTTTATTTTTGTTTTTGGAGTTCTGCATAAAAAAGCATTACAGTAATTTTTAAGTTGTAGTTTTCTGTGTTGAACATGCAGTAAAACTTTTCAAAACCATTGTTTTATCTTTTAACACAGAACGATCTATTACTATTATAATAGCATATTGTTTATTTTTTATCTTGGTAAGTTGTTCTAGTTAATGGAGAAATCATAGAGACCAAAACAGAATAATTATAAATATGTATAACTAAAATGAAATGGGTGATTATAAAAATAATTGGTATATATAATGTGAGGGAAAATTAGAACCTCTGTCAATGTTTTGGAGATTTATCCTCTGAAGTTTAATAATGCAGGTGCGAGGTGATGAGCCAGGGGAGAATAGGATTCTTGCTTAGACTCGGAGTCCTCTCCACCGCAAAGGCAGAGGTGAAGATCTCTCTGCAGAGGAGTTGGGTAAGCATAGCCTTACCTTCAGCTTTTTCCAGCAGATGCACCACACAAAGATTGGAGCGAAGTTAGCTGTTTTCTTGGTCGTCAGCCTTTCTCAAGAGTGTAACCCACATGTCACAAGGCCTGGTGAGCATTTTCTGCTGTAAGCCAAAGGAAATCCTATAGATCACTTACTCTGAACTTGACCCTTGCAGATTTTGGAGGTCCTGTGGCATCACAGAAACTTCAAGTTTCACTTTGTTAATTATAGTGGTGGGGCTGCATTGACAACTGATGATGACCTCAAGGATTTTAGAAAATCTGTCCTCCACTGGATGCGGGGTGGACAAAGCCATGTCCGTTGTGATGGAGAGTCAACTGCATGGCCCAAGCCCCATGCTGGTATTTCCCATGGAACTGCTTAAGTTTGCCCATTGCCTCAGAGAGACTTTCAGAAGGCCCTATAGATAATACAGTAGTGTTGAGAGTAACTCCAGGTTTCCTCAAGAGTTAAAAATGCAGAAGTTTCCAGCATTGGATAGGGCTATACGATAGCTTTGTGCTGAGCTCCTCCACCATAGGTATTAGGGAGATTAATCCTCACATATGATAAGCTCCAGACAGAATATAAAATCAAGGTTAATGATTTAGATCAATATAACAGGTTTAACCAGTTCCACACTGCCTACCGCATATTTACGGCGGCAGTGTGGACGCTGGCTGGGAATCACCGTAAAAAGACGGCGATCGGCGAATGGCCGCTAGGGGGCGCGCACGCACCCCACTCCTGAGGAGTGTGCCCGCGGCTTGGGCGGACCCGATGTCCGCCGGCGAGCCGCAATGAGCGGTCACAGGCAAAGAACGGGGGTACCGCCGATTCTGACAGTGCGGGCATGGGAGATCTACTGATCCTTGTCACTGGGATCAGTTAGATCTCTCATGCACATGGTAGCCCAACCCCCCCACAGTAAGAACACACCCAGGGAACACAGTTAACCCCTATATCTCCCCCAGCTGGTTAACCCCTTCACTGCCAATGACATTTATACAGTAATCAGTGGACATTTACATTTCTGATCGCTGAATAAATGTCATTGGTCCCAAAAAAAGTGTCAAAAATGTCTGACATGTCCGCTGCAATATCGCAGTACCGCTAAAAATCGCAGATCGCCGCCATTACTAGTAAAAAATAAAAAAAAATAAAAACCCCAGAAATGAATTCTCACCATCCGTAAACGCGGCCATTTTTGCGCAAACCAATCAATAAACGCCGGTTGCGATTTTTTTATCACAATTATGAGGAAGAATATAAATCAGCCAAAACCAGTGAAAAAAAATGTCTTTATATTTTTTTTTTTGGATTTGAAGTTTAGCAAAAAGTAAGAAATTTGGTTTTTTTGCAAAATGGTCACTCTTCTTTTGTTTATAGCGGTGATCAGAAATGACGCAGAGGTGATCAAATACCACCAAAAGAAAGCTCTGTTTGTGGGAAAAAAGGATGCAAATGTTGTTTGGGTACAACATTGCACGACCGCGCAATTGTCAGTTAAAGCGATGCAGTGCCGAATCGCAAAATGTGCTCTGGTCCTAAACTGGGAAATTCTTCCGGAGGTGAAGTGGTTAATGGACAGCCCACACATCCTGTTGTAAAGTCTTTGCTTCCTACCCCAATCAGCACTTTGAATTATCTGATTCTTCTGGATACAGGGGAGCATGTGACCATACCTTTCCTTCCAATATACAATGCTGGAAACCTGAGCAATCACTGACCCTGAGCAAATGCAAATGCTTTGTTACAAGACCCAGCTGATTACAACATAGAACCTGTGGTTGTCAAAAGACAAAAATGTGGCATCATATCACAAGCTGTAAATACATTTAAAATCAGAATCTAGTGTTTTCATATTATTCTGCTTTCTACTCAGAATCAGAACTCGTTTTCTTCATGAAAATGTATTTTCTCTCTCTGAATGAAAATGCTGCTGCCTGGCCTTATCCCAAGTTGCCTATGCTGGGTACAAGTGTCCTCAAAGATACTTGCACTGCAAAGAAATAAAAGTGGTGCTGTGAGGTCTAACTCTGCTAAACTGTTGCAACAGGAAAAGCAGAGTTATTACAATGTATATGAGCCCACATATCTATTTATGTTACTTCAATGGGGCTTTAAGTGGTAAACTGATAACTGGTAATTCCAAATACCCAAGGAGGAAGAATTCTACTCTTGTAGAATTGTACAACTGATGTAAAGCGATTTGTGAGTAACTGAATGGTTCAAAACACAATTTGTACAGATTGTCGTATTTCTGTAAAGAGTCAACAAAATCACTTGACAGAAAACCATATCCAAATGACCTCCATAAGACAGATCCAGCAAGGGCATGCTATTTCATGAAAGAGAAGGCAGTGCTTGACATTTAAAAATTAGACAAATGCTCAAATCAATTTTTGTTTTCTCTGGTACAGAAGATGACTCAAGTATGTAAAATATCAGTCGTTTTAGCACTAGAGTGCACTTTGCTGTAGCTATTGGCACTGCCAAAAACTATTCCTGCTGTTCTCAGGGGTGCAGAGCACGTCAAAATGTCAAGAGAGCCAGCAAGTGTTTAGCCAACTGCGCCACTTACCTCCAGGGTATGAAATACAAGACTCAACGCTCTCAGAGTTAAAAGGAGGGAAAAAAAAAACATATTTAGAGAAAAAAAAAGACCAAGTTTAAAGGAGATGATACAAACATTGGAAAGTAGCTGTAATTTACCGCTGTTTGAGGGGTTTAAAATCTGGTCCAAGAACAGATTCCAATATGGGTAGGTGATGCTACAAGAGGTACAGGAAGAGGCTGTTGCATTAAAAAAGTTGTTCATGTTTTGGAACATGCTACATGTTCCACCTGTATTTAGGGTCCGACACGTATTTCCAGCAAGCTGCTGCCACTCCCCAGCAGGCTTTTCAATGTCACTCTTAAAAAACTAACATAATTAATTCACAGTCCTCTGTAAATGAAAAGTCTTTGCAGCTGTCGGCTTGTAGTTCTCAATGAACTACCACAGCACTGTTGAGTGCTGTGGTAGTTCATTCATTCTTCCTGTCAGTGAGTATCTGCTTGCCCATAAATTCTTTATAGGCTCCCAAAATAAAAAATAGTAAATGCACATTTTTTTTACCCGCAAAAAAATTGCATTAATTTATTTATGTTTAAAGGTGAACCAAAAAAAAATATTGGCTTCTATTTTCAGAGGCTTAGTCTCAGTCCTGTCAAAAGTGATGAACAATATGCAGCATTACTATAACTAAGTATAAAATAAAATTAAATTAAATAAAAATGAAATTGCAAGCACCCCCCACAAAATCATAAATATATGCATATATATCACAAAACATAATAAATGTGTGCATCCAACGGTTCTATTCCTCATGTGAGAGGAATAAAATCCCTGAAAATAACCATCCAGATTTCTATACCATCTCCACAGGAAATAAACTCCTTTAACAATAAATTTGCCCTAATTTTACAACACACGTGATGCCTTCCACCTGCGGGATTCCGAACTCATTAGAAAATGTGACATCCAACTTGTATGCAGAGCCGTGTGATGGGGACAATGTGATGCACATTGTATTGCATCACACAGCTTCCCCCTTCTTTTTTTTTTTTTTTTATTAACTTTATAAGACATGGAAAAAGCGACACTTCATTCGTGTCATTCGTGCCATCCAAAGAAATGTGATATTATGCAAACATAATTAACATTTAATACTAAACCCGGTAATACAAACATAGTTCATCTGCCCACAGCTTATAAATCATCTTCTTACATTAAAATACTGGCACTATATACCTTTTGGGATGATCTGTATACCATGGATTCCTGATAACCTGCACAGTTTCTCCATAGCTGTGTGTTCAAATAGGAAGAGTTTTCCACTACAGCCTGTATACACACCCACGTGTGTGATATGTCAATATCATGTGACCTGAACAGTTCAACTGAAACAGGAAATGTTCTATCCAGCATAAGAGACCAAACTGAGTATGTGCAGCTTCACCACCCTGATGTGTATTCTATAGACTTGCACAGATTGACCGTGCAGCAGGGAAGGATTTATGGCACACAGGATAAATGGGATTTTTTTGACTTACCGTAAAATCCCTTTCTCTTTCGTTCGTCGACAGGCACAGTGACTCTTAGGACTAAGTGGGTTATACTGCCCTCTTCAGGAGTTTACTAGGCAGAACAGGCAGTTCTAACAGCAAACAAGAACAGTAACAGACACAGCCTCTCCCAGGGGGCAGTCCCCACTGGCAGATAACCCCACACCCATCTGCTGCTAGCTCAGTTCGTAACAAGCAGTGCAACATCCAGAGGGGTGGGTGATGTCCCTGTCGACGAACTCAGAGAAACGAATTTTAAAGTAAAAAAAAATCCCGTTTTCTCTTTCGTTCGTCGACAGGCACAGTGACTCTTAGGACTAAGTGGGATGTCCAAAAGCAGTGCCAAAAATGAGGGGTGGGTAACAGCACAACAGAAGTACACCCAACTGAACCCTCATGTCTCACACGGCCGCCTGCAAAACATCAACTTTGTAAAACTTTGAGAAGGTGTGCACAGAGGTCCAAGTAGCCGCCTTGCACACTTGAGACACAGACGCCTGATGTCGCTAATCGCTCTGGTAGAGTGAGCCGTGAGCGGAAAGGGAGGCTCCAGACCCCGAACAGCATAGTGAGATAGTGGCCGAGGAGGCCGCCAAACCTTTGCGTGGGCCATCCACCACGACAAAAAGAGCGTCTGACCTCCGAAAGGAGGTTGTGGATGCCAGATACACCCTCAGGGCCCAAACGACATCCAGGGAGTGCAAAGCAACCTCCTTAGGGTGAGACGGGCGCAGGCGAAGCAAAGGAAGGACAATGTCCTCATTGATGTGGAAAGATGACACCACCTTCGGCAAAAAAGAAGGTGATGGGTGCAAGACCGCCTTATCCTTATGTAGGATCAGATGAGGAGACCTACAAGACAGAGCCGCCAACTCAGACACCTGCCGGGCAGATGTGATAACCACCAGGAAAGCCACTTTCTGCGAAAGCAACTGCAGAGAGATTTCCCTGATATTCTCAAAGGGCGGCTTCTGAAGTACCGAGATGACCAAATTGAGGTCCCATGGCGCCAAAGGCGACCGTACCTGGGGGGCAACATGCCGAAGCCCCTGCATGAAAGTACGAATCAACAAATGTGTCGCCAAAGGACGCTGAAAAAAGATCCCCAGAGCAGAAACCTGACCCTTGATAGTGCTCAGCGCCAGTTTCTGGTCAAGGCCCTTCTGCAGGAAGGCCAGAACTCAAGACACCGAGAAGGAACAAGGATTCCACCCCCCGGCTTCGCACCAGGCGATGCAAGCCTTCCAGGTGCGGTGGTAAAGTGGCCTTACGGGCCTTCAACATGGTAGGAATCACCGAGTCTGAGACCCCTCAACACCAGGTATTCAATAGCCAGACCGTTCAAGGCAGAGAGGGTAAAGCAGGATGCAGGATGGGTCCCTGGGACAGAAGATCCTGGCGAAGCGGGAGCCGCCAGGGAACGTCCACCACAATCCGTACTACGTCTGCGTACCAAGGACACCGTGGCCAATCTGGAGCTACCAGAATGGTCAGTAAACCCTCCGCTTCTATTCTGCGCAGAAGGCGCGGAAGCAGTTTCAGAGGAGGAAAGGCATAGATGAGGCAATACCAAGCCCACCAGAACATGGCTTTCTACCCACCGCAGGATAGGAACTACCTCCGAGGCCGCAGCCGAGCTTCTCGTTCCGCCCTGGTGGTTCACGTATGCACCCGTGTAGTCTCGACGTCCAATGGGAAAGGCAGCACCAAATCGCCCACAAATCCAGGACATTGATCGGAAGACGAGACTCCTCCGGAGTCCACCGTCCCTGGGCTGAGAGCAGCCCCAGGACTACACCCCAGCCTGTCAGGCTGGCGTCCGTCGTGATCACTGTCCAGTGAAGGGGGATGAAGGACTTCCCCGACCGAAGAACCGGGGACCGCAGCCACCAGAGCAGCGAGGCCCTTACTTGGTAATCCATCCTGATCACCCGATCCAGGGAAGATGGGGACCTGTCCCATCTCAGGAGAAACTCCTGTTGCAGAACCCGGGTGTGATACTGAGCGTAAGGGACCTCCTCGAAGGAGGCCACCATGAGGCCCAGGACCCGTATGCAAAACCGGAGTGAGGCCCATTTCTGGGGCAGCAGGGACCGAACCGCCGACTGAAGCGTCTGCCGACTGGTTGGCGGAAGGAAAACCTTCGCCTGGGCTGCATCCAGGATCAGCCCAAGATATGCCAGGCAGAGAGACAGAATAAGAACCTACTTCGGGAGGTTGATCACCCATCCGAACTCCTGCAGAGTGTGCAGGGTGATCATCACATTGTCCCTGAGCGCTGGAGCAGACTCCGTTCGCAGGAGAAGGTCGTTTAGATACGCCACCACCGCGATGCCCCTCTCAGCAGAGCCAGAACCGGGGCCAGCAGTTTGATGAAAACCTGAGATGCCGATGCCAGGCCAAACGGGAGGGCCACGAACTGGTAGTGATCCTCCCCAACCGCAAAGTGCAGGAAGCGCTGGTGCTGGGCGCAGATGGGAACATGCAGGTACGCATATATGATGTCGAAGGAGGCCTTGTACAGGGCCGCCACTACCGAGCGGACCGTCTCCATCCGAAACCGGCGGACCCGCACAAACTTGTTGAGGTCCTTCAAGTCCAGGATGGGAGAAACCCCGTCCTTCTTTGGTACCACGAAAAGGTTGGAATAAAACCCTTAGGAACGCTCTGTCCATGGAACGGGAACAATCACCCCTTGACCCAACAGGTCCTGCACAGCCCCGAACAGGGCCCGTAGCCTGTCCGCAGGCAGCTGCAGGTTGGAGGCAAAGAACCTGTCTGGGGGGCGGGAACGGAATTCTATGCAGTACCCCAAGGAGACCACCTCGAGCACCCAGCAGTCCAAGATGCGGGAGGACCACCTGTCTGCGAACCCCAGGAGACGTCCCCCCAACCGAACACCGGGCGGGGGCAACCCTTCATGTGGAGGATAACTTGTCCTCCGGCTTGGCGCGCTTATGTGGCCAGGAACGCTTCTGTCCACCCGCGGGGGCCCTGGTGGGCTGTGAACCCTTGCCCGAGGAACGGAAGGGACGAAAAGGCTGCCTAGGGGCAGGAAAGGAGGGGCCCTGTCGGTGACGGGGGTCTGAACTTCTCCTAGACTCTGGGAGAAAGGTGCTCTTCCCTCCCGTGAGATTTTTGATCATCTCATCCAAGGGGTCACTGAAGAGCCGCCCCCCCTAGAAAGGAAAGTCCGCCAGGGCCTTCTTAGAAACCTGGTCCGCGGACCAACACTTCAGCCAAAGTCACCGCCTGGCCACCACCGAGACCGCGGACGCCTTGGATATCAGGGGGGCCGCGTCCAGGGCTGCATCGCACAGATACTGAGCCCCTTGGATCATGCGATCTGCAAGAGCCACACACTCAGGAAACGCCTGCGTCTTGCACAACTCACTGTGAAGCAGCTTCGCCCACTCAGTGAGCATTTCCGACACCAGCGCAGAAGCCACAATGGGCCGCATGGCAGACCCCGTTACAACAAAAAGGGATCTGATGCAAGCTTCAGCTTTCCTGTCAGCTGGGTCCTTAAAGGACGGCGTGCCTTCCACCGGGATGGTGGTCGCCTTACTCAGGCGGGCCACAGGGGGATCAACCATGGGAGGTGATGCCCACTTCTTCAATAATCTATCCTCAAAGGGATAACGCACAGCGAAACGCTTCGGAACTGGGAGGGAGCTCTGGGGCCTAGGGAGCCCAGTCCATATAAACAAACTTATCCAGAAAATCCACATACTGAAAATCCTTGGCCGCCGGGCCCAGTCTATGTGACCCAAAGGGGACAGGCACCCTCCGAGAGGGTCCCGCTGCTTCTTCCAGTTGCAGGGTCTCACACACTGAGGTGATCAGAGCATCTACAAGAGCCTTCTCGTGCGCAGCAGCAAACGCCTCAGACTCATCCTTGCTATAAGGAGCGTCTGGGATCGCGCCGTCCGACAGCTCAAGGGGGGTCCCGGCAATGGAGGAGCCCCCCTCGAAGTCCGAGTCCTCCCCAAAAGAAGGGGGGGGGCAAGGGAGGCTTTTTGGCGTCCCTGTGGTTCAATAGCACCTCTACCCGAGAGACAAACGTCTCCAGAACCGTGGACATGTCGTCTACAAGGGAAGGAGCCCCTGAGGTGCTGGCTGCAGGTACCTAGAGGTCCGGTGGGGAAGCACCCGCGTCGGCTGCCATACTGTCACCCACCCTGGCTGCCCCAGAAAAATGAGACCTATTGCCAGGAGACCACTGCACCCCCACCCGCACAAGGCTTGTCACAAGGGGCACCCCAGGGGGACTCACCACCCGACCAGAGAGGAGCCGCTTGCTGCTGCTGTCTGCCGCTGTCGCTGCCTTCACCGCTCCTGCTGCCCACACTGCCGCTGTGCCCAGAGACGTTGCCATCAGGGAGATCCGTGCCGTGCTGGGGGGGGGGGGGGGGGTAAATCGGTGCCAGACACAGCCAGGACCACCCCTCAGCACACACAGGCTTTCCACGTGTAGAAACCACAGGAAAATGTCTGTCAATGCACACTAGACGCCGAAACCTCGTGTAACAGCGCCGCGGCTACAGCTAGGGCCCATACACCCATTACGCCCTGGGAGCTCCGGTGAGGGGGTGTGACAGCGTGGTCAGAAGTGCTCTCTGTGAGGAGCCAGACGCGCCTCACACCGCTGCCTGCAAAACTTTGCAGCCAAAAGCAGCATCCGTGGATGCTGAAACATCAACTTTGTAAACTTTGAAAAGGTGTGCACAGAGGTCCAAGTAGCCGCCTTGCACACTTGAGAAACCGACGCCTGATGTCGGAAAGCCCAGGAGGTGCCAATCGCCCTGGTAGAGTGAGCCGTGACCAGAAAAGGGGGCTTCAGACCCCAAACAGTATACGCACGGGTCACAGTCTGGCTAATCAAATGGGAAATAGTGGCCGACGAGGCTGCCAAACCCTTGCGCGTGCCCATCCACGTGACAAAGAGCGCATCTGACCTCCAAAAGGAGGCTGTACCCGCCAAATACACCCGCAGAGCCCTGACCACATCCAGGAAGTGCAAGGCAACCTCCCTAGGGTGAGACAGGTGCGGGCACAGCGAAAGAAGGGAATGTCCTCATTGATGTGAAAAGAAGAGACCACCTTCGGTAAAAAGGAAGGTGATGAGCGCAAAACCACCTTATCCCTATGTAGGACCAGATACGGAGACCTACAGGACAGAGCCGCCAGCTCAGACACCCACCTGGCGGATGTGATAGCCACCAGGAAAGCCACCTTCTGCGAAAGCAGCTGCAAAGAGATTTCCCTGATATTTTCAAAAGGCGGCTTCTGAAGCACTAAGAGGACCAAGTTAAGGTCCCACGGCGCCAAAGGGGACCGTACCTGGGGGGGGGGGGGCGCGACATGACTAACCCCTTATACAAAGGTAAGAATCAAGGAATGCGTCGCCAAGGGGCGCTGATAAAAGATCGCCAGGGCAGAAACCTGCCCCTTGATAGTGCTCAATGCCAGCTGGTCTAGGCCATGTTGAAGGAAGGCCAGCACCCGTGCCACCGAAAAAGAACGAGGTTCCACACCCCCCGCTTCGCACCAGGCAATGTAAGCCTTCCAGGTGCGGTGGTATATCTTGCGTGAAGTGGACTTACGCGCCTTGAGCATGGTGGGAATCACCGATTCCGAGACCCCCCGATCCCTTAACATCTGGGATTCGATAGCCAGGCCGTTAAAGCCAGCGAGAGTAAAGCAGGGTGCAAGATGGGGCCCTGGGACAGCAGATCCTTGCGAAGCGGGAGGCGCAAGGTAACATCCACCACCATCAGCACCACGTCGGCGTACCAGGGACGCCGAGGCCAATCCGGCGCTACCAGAATGGTTGGGATCCCCTCTGCCTCTATTCTGTGCAACAGGCGCGGAAGAAGCTTGAGAGGGGGAAAGGCATAGAGGAGCCGATACCGGGGCTACAGAGCCACGAGGGCATCCGCAGCATCTGCCAACGGATCCCTTGTTCTGCTCACGAAGATCTGCTCCTTCCGATTGAGCCGGGACGCTAGCAGGTCCACATCTGGCATGCCCCACTTTAGACAGATCTGGCGGAACACATCCGGGTGCAGGGACCACTCTTCCTGATCCAGCCTCTGGCGACTGAGGTAGTCCGCCTGCAAATTTTCGACGCCCGGAATGTAAACGCCAGAGATTGCCGGCACGTGAAGTTATGCCCACCTCAGAATGTGAGGCATTTCCGACGCCACTGCCGAGCTTCTCGTTCCATCCTGATAATTCACATAAGCCACCGCCGTGGCGTTGTCTGACTGGACTCGGACAGGCCGACCTCGCAACCTCCCCGACCAGTGGGAGAGGCAAAGCCTGATAGCCCTAAGTTCCAGCACATTGATTGGGAGACGAGACTCCTCCAGGGACCAGCGACCCTGGGCCGACACCAGCCCCAGGACCCCTCCCCAGCCAATTAGGCTGGCGTCCGTAGTGACCACCGTCCATTCCAAGGGGAGAAACAACTTCCCCAGACTCAGGGCTGGGGCCCGCAGCCACCAGGCGAGGGAGGATCGGGTCTGGCGATCCTACCTGATCACCTGATCCAGGGACAAAGGGGACTTGACCCACCGCAGAATTGCCCGCTGCAGGGACCGGGGCATACGGGACCACCTCGAAGGTGGACACCATGAGCCCCAACACCCTCATGCAAAACCTAAGGGAGGACCACCGCTGCGAGAGCAGGGCCCGCACCGCCACTTGAAGTGTCAGCAGCTTGGCCGGCGGAAGAAACACTTTTGCCTGTGCCGTATACAAGATCAGGCACAGATACTCCAAAAGGTGCGACTGGGTCAGCACCGACTTCAGGAGATTTATTACCCAGCCAAACTCCTGCAGGGAGCTCAGGGTGATTGCCACGTTGTCCCTCAAAGCCAAGGCCGACTCTGCCCACAGGAGAAGGTTGTCGAGATATACCTCACCGCTATGCTCCTCTGCCACAGCAGGGCCAATACCGGAGCAAAGTTTGGTGAAGACCCGGAGGCCAGACCAAATGGGAGGGCCACAAACTGGTAGTGGAGATCCCCTACCGCAAAGCGCAGGAAGCGCTGGTGCCGAGCGCATATGGGGACGTGCAAGTACACGTCCTTGATGTCCAAGGAAGCCAAGAAGTCTCCCTGGCGAAGCGCCGCCACCACAAAACTGACTGACTCCATTCTGAATTTCCACGCCCTCACAAAGAGATTGAGCGCCTTCAGCTCCAGGACAGACCCGACCCCATCCTTCTTTGGAACCACAAAGAGGTTGGAGTAAAACCCGTGGAAACGTTCCATGGACGGAACTGGAACAATCCCCCCGACTGAGCAAGTCTTGCACAGCACCCAACAAGGCCTGCCGTCGCCCCTGGGGGGAGCCTCAAATTGGAGGCGAAGAACCTGTTCGGGGGCTGGGTACGGAACTCTTGTACCCAGACTAAACCACCTTGCGCACCCAGAGATCCGAAATGCGGGAGGTCCACGAACCCCAAAACATGTCCCCCCACCCAAGCAACGGGCAGGCGCAACCCATCATGCGGAGGAGGACTTCTCCTCCGACTTGTCTAGCTTACGCTGCCAGGGACGCTTTTGGCCCCCCCGCAGCAGCCTTGGTGGGCTGAGAGCCCTTGCCCGCCGCACGGAAAAACTTTTTCTGAGTCGAAAAAGAGGGGCCAGGCTTATGTCGGGGCTCCTCTAGGATATCCAGCCTGTCGCTCAGGCGGCTACTTGATTGTAGTCTTCCATCAGATTTCTTGGAAAAAAGAAAAAAAAATGGGGAACCACAGGTCCCAGCAGGGAGCCAGGTTCTAATCCTTGCACTAGGCAGAAAAAACTGTGTGCTTAGCAGGGTGGAGGGGTTATACCAAGTGAGGACTGCCCCCTGGGAGGGGCTGTGTCTGCTTTTAGCTAAACGGTGTTCTGCCTAGTCCACTCCTAGTGAAATGTGGCATAACCCCATATGTCATGTATAGAGCTGCTGCGTCCGTCAATGAATGAAAGAGAAATAATTTTTTAAGGCGACCCCCCCCTCTCTTCTGATTGGCCACAAAGTCGCCTGGCATGGAGGTCGCTTCAGGTCGCATTGTAAGTCATGCTGAAGTCGCCTTGAAGTTGCGTTCAAATCGCCTAGCAAAGTCACCTCCAAAGTCGCATCGCCTAGATGTGAACCGGCCTTAACTGCTCATCCCAACGATAATCTGCTGCACCTGACTAATGTAAATCCCGTAGGATAGGGATAAACGGGTAACGAAATATTCCTGCTACCCAAAGATTTAAAGCTGAACTCCAGGCAAACAGAAAAATGCAGAACAAATACTTATATGGGAGAGATTTTACCAAAATTGCTGTACATCTGCTCCTGAGACTTACAAAGGTCTGCTACACAGCAAAGCCCTGTCTGGTAGGACAACACACGTAATTTTTCTCAGTCACTGTTGCCTAACACTTACAGGTCATGGCTCCTTCCCAGCCTGTGACTAGAGGGGAGTTTACCATTCTTTCGCCCTCCTCTCTCCTCCTATCAGCATGTTCTTTGATTGGCTGCTTTTATTGCCAGTCTAACTGCAAGAAGCGAATACTAACTCAGGTCCTTTCAATGCTTGCATTAAAATAAAGCAATTTAATAATGTATTAATACAACACTGCAATAACAAGAGACATTTTTATATAAAAGTCTGGAGTTCAGCTTCAACCACTTGTTGTCAGTGGAGATGATCTTGGACATTTGCCAAACGCCTCTCATAATTTGATCTCCCACCTCCCACGTGCCAGTGGTCTCATCTGCAAGGTACTGAAACCTACATAATGTTAACCAGCTGACTGTCCATAAGAAGTCAAATCACTCAGAAGCAAAGTGATATAATCGTCAATGCAGCCCTGGCCTTATTTTTATTTTTTTTTTTAATGGCCTGACCCTTTATTTTGTTCAGAGTGGTCCCCAGTGATTGTGAAAAGAAGAGCTGTGTTTTTAGCAAGCCAAGCACCGATCTCCATCTGCAGGTCTGCGCAAAAACACATGCGTATATTCTGAACCAATCAAAAAGGTCTGCAGTGCACAATGGCGCTTTAGTTTTAGAGGCACTGTGAGTGAGTACCTGGTTTGGTGAACTACAGGGTTTTAAAGTTTGAATCATGGAACAACTTTGGCTCTCTAAAGGCTTAAAAAACACATTACAATAAAAGATGTAATGTGAAAATAAAGCCTGTATTTATGATAAAATAAAACGCAATTCAAAAAAAAAAAAAAAAAGTGGAAATCCCCTGTGGAAAGATGAATGGCATTATTTGAAGAAAGCCTTTCAAGTGAAAAAACTGCTTTAAAAACAGCAGACGGGCTCCATGTACTCAAAACTATGAACAGACAAAACTATGAACAGGAAATTAAAGAGGAAACCGGAACATGCAAAAACATTTACAAGTAAATGTAAAACAACAAAAGAAATAAAAGCCGTTTTCATTATACCTGTTTGTAATAGTCAAATTCTCATCTTTCAATTTAATCTCTCGCCGCTGTATGGCAAGGATCTGTTTGGAGAGATCATCTGGAGTCCTGAGAAGAGAACAAAAAAAGAATATTTATATTCAAGTGAATGCAAAGTTCATTTGTTTTAAACAACAAAACATGATCTACTTACCTTCTCTGTGCAATAAAATTGCAGAGAGCGGCACCGATCTTCCTTTTTATGGGTCCCTCACTAGCGCCCAACACCTCGTCTTCTCGGTGTGCCAGCATAGGAAGCAACCTATCATGGCACACCTACGTGCTTGATCCCGAGCAGCGCTGCCTGTGTCCATAGACACAGACGGCGTGGCTTGGACCCTCCCTTGTCACAAGATTTGACTGACCGCAGCGGGAGTCAGTGGCTCCTGCTGCCTCAGCAAAGCCCATGAGAGCCACTTCAGACAGGCACAACTCTGGATCGAGCGAGGGCTCAAGCAAGTATAAGGGGAGGTTGGGGAGGCATACTACTACCGAAACAATTTTTACATTAATGCAGGGGATGCATTAGGGTAAAAATATTTAGGCTTTAGAACTACTTTAACAAGTTAGCAAACTCAGATTTAAATACAACCAACAGTCACACTAGCTGCCAGTGTTAGGTCATAGACAATGGATGTCTCAGAGCACAATGAGATGGGAGTTTTTCCTCTCCTTGCTTGAAACTTACAAATGTACCAAAGGGGCCTGCTATGAAACTTACACTAGCCAAAGAATGAAGAAGCATACATGGGTAAAGGTTTCTTCTCTGCTTTTATTTCCAATCTTAGCAGGTTTTATGGATCCTTTGTTTCTTATATGCGATATTGAGACAATGGGTCATTGGGGTCCTTTGGAATCTTACACACGATCCGAAAATTGGACGACAGATTTTTTTTTTTTCATGCTAGTCGCATATAGAAAACATGGAGCGGTTACTAACGTTACGGAAATTCTCTTAAGAATTTCAGATGTAGTGTGTTGTAGTGTATTTGTATTGTATTTTCTGACAATTGTACTGATTAAACAAAAATCGTATGAACTGGTATCATACGAGCAAAATTTTCGTGCTTGTCCAATCGAAAAATATCGAATGAAGTGTCGTGATCGGCTCTCGAAAGCTCTGTACTAATGATCAGAGGAGAAAGGCATGCACGCCTCTAATGCCTTGTACACACGGAACGACGATCGTACGTACGATCGTCGCAAATCGTATGTTGCATAATGTAACTTGCATACTGACTGCACTACACGATCGTACGACCAAAGAAAGAACATTCAGGTGCATGTAATTAGCATCCGGCCGTTCCTGACTTCGGAGCATGCGTGCTTTGCACAATACAACTTGTTGTACCAACTTCTCTGTACACACGATACAACGGTCGTATGACCGCTTGTTGGTACGACCAAGTTTTCTAGTCTGCTCATACAACTCCCTTGTACGACCGTTGTATGTTCGACTGTTCTAATCGCGCATACGAACGATCGATATCTCATACAACGGTCGTTAGTATGACCTGTTGTATACGATCGTTGTCCCGTGTGTACGAGGCTTTAGTGTAAACCGTTATGCAATTTATGGTTTAAGAAATGGTTAGAGGTACTCACAGAGATGAAGTAGAAAATCGCATGGCAGTGTCAGCCACTGCTGGCTGTAACCAGGTGACTGGTAGCGATCCATCGGTGGTGGCATCAGCTGTAGGGTGGGAAATGAGAAAGCAGGCGTACGCCCAAAGTGTAAACCGTATATAAAAAAGTTTTATTAAAATACTAGTAAGAGGTACTCACAAACCTGAAGTAAAAATCACATGGCAGTGTGAGCCACTGCGAGCTATGTCCAGGTGTTTGAAGCGTGATAATGTCCACAGAAACTCGTCAGATCCCAGGGGGAGGGGAAGAAGTCACTGGCTGACTGGCTCCGACTGGTGGCAAGGTGGATGCTGGTGGTTTCCAGCACTCCCTGTGGTCCAAGCGGAAGGGTGCAGCTAAGTTACCAGGGTGTAAGGATCCCTTCTGGGTAGCAAAAGGACAGTAGGTGACGCGTTGTCGGGGTCTACGCCCCTTCTTCAGGCCTGAAGGAGCGTAGACCACGACAACGCGTCACCTACTGTCCTCTCACTACCCAGAAGGGGTCCTTACACCCTGGTAACTTAGCTGCCCCCCTCCGCTTGGACCACAGGGAGTGCTGGAAACCACCAGCGTCCACCTTGCCACCAGCCGGAGCCAGTCAGCCAGTGACTTCTTCCCCTCATACATACGACCGTTGTATCGTGTGTACAGGAAACCACCAGCGTCCACCTCACCACCAGCCGGAGCCAGTCAGCCAGTGACTTCTTCCCCTCCCTCTGGGATCTGACGAATTTCTGTGGACATTATCACGCTTCAAACACCTGAACATAGCTCGCAGTGGCTCACACTGCCATGTGATTTTTACTTCATGTTTGTGAGTACCTCTTACTAGTGTTTTCATAAAACTTTTTTATATACGGTTTACACTTAGAAGGGTGTACGCCTGCTTTCTCATTTCCCACCCTACAGCTGATGCCACCACCGACTTTTCGCTACCAATCACCTGGTTACAGCCAGCAGTGGATGACACTGCCATGCAATTTTCTACTTTATCTCTGTGAGTACCTCTAACCATTTCTTTCACCATAAATTGCATAATGGTTTACACTTAGAGGCGTGCATGCCTTTCTCCTCTACTCTTTCTTATAGAAGATGATTCTGCTTCTCGCAAGACGCAGCCTTACTAGTGGATAACCTCTTGGACTTTCTCATCCACCGTGAATACACATCCTTGGGCTACTTTACTTTGCTGATGAGTACCCATTGTGCCCCATTTATTGTATTACATCCATCATATCATTTGCGCTAACAATGCTCTCTTTTGTCTGTACTAATGATCGATTATAGTAGGATCACTTCAAAAAGCGGTAGTTATCGTCCAATTTTCGCATCGTGCCCATAAGGTCAGACGACCTATTCATACAGATGTTGATACTGTCAACTTACCCTTTGTCTCTGATCAGTAAATTTGCAGTATGATGAGGAATTTGCTCTGTATATAATAAGTCTTCTTGTATTAACAATGACATGTTTGTAATACTTCATTTGCAAAAATTTGACTATACAGGAAAAAAAAATGTCCTCTTTTTCAAGAAAGGAGAAGATACAGGTATTCATACACATAGTGACTTTTAAAGTGGTTGTTGACTCATGACGTCATTGGCACATGCGCACTGAAGAATCGGCACCCGGGGTAACCCAGGGTGCAGTATCTTCTGATGACGTGCACTGCATACTAGCTCATTATGCCTTTGCTTTGCAGGTTTTTGGTTTTGTTTTTTGTTTTTTTTTGGGGGGGGGGGGGGGGACTTTA
>BLSH010015614.1:1358479-1371024 GCA_018402905.1 Glandirana rugosa
ATTTTTTTTTTGTTAAAAAATTAAAAACGAAATAAATAGGGTTTTTTTATATTTTTTTTGCTTCAATATTTAGTCATATCCGGTTATACATAAGAAGGAGTATAGAAACCATTTTTTTAACGTTATTCGTATATAACTAACCAAACGCGTTTTCACAGATGTTTGATACTCTAAACTAAATACCGCAATAATAATAAGTAAAAATAAAAGTTCATTACCGCCGCTAGACGCTAAAAAATAGCCCTGACGCTATAACGCCGTCTGTATAGCCTGTGAAACCTGTGAAAAAGAGGAGGAGAGGAAGGGGAGGCGCCCTTTTAAAGACTTAATCCTTGTGTTTCCTGCCTTCGGAGGAGGAGCTGTATCTCTCTAGTGCTGTCCTGGACAGACGACTAGAGAAAAAGTGTCCAAAGTGTCCGATATGTCTGCCGCAATATCGCAGTCCCGATAAAAAATCGCAGATCGCCGCCATTACTTGAAAATAAAAATGAATAATAATAACGCCATAAATCAAATCTCATAGTTTGTAGACACTTTTGCGCAAACCAATCAATATATGCTTATTGCAATTTTTTTACCAAAGATATGAGGAAGAATACATATTGGCCTATACTGATTTATAACTTCGTTTTTTTTATATTTTTTTGGGATAAATAAAGCAAAAATTAAAAAATTGTTTTTTTTTTACGAAATGGATGCCCTATTTTTGTTAACAGCGCAAAAATAAAAAAACGCAGAGGTTATCAAATACCACCAAAAGAAAACTATTTGTGGGAAGAAAAGGACATAAATTTTGTTTGGGTACAACGTCGCACGACCGCGCAATTGTCAGTTAAAACGACGCAGTGCCATATCACAAAAAGTGCTCTGGTCAGGAAGGGGGCAAATTATTCCAGGGCTTTAGTGGTTTACTCTTAGTTTACACTAATCAGCCCTAATTAGCTCATTATTCTCCTCCTCCATTTACTTTCCGACTATTTTTTTTTTCCTGTTTTATAACCATTTTTAAACGTTTTTTGTTTGATTTAAAATTTTTACGCATTTACCATATATTCACACATATCCCATTAATAAAAAGCTCAAAATTGATAAAAAAAATGCCTTATTTAAGTTGTAAATAATATTACAATGCTTTGTACCAGAATCATCATTTTAGTGTAATTTTTTATGTCAATGTTTTTATTAGAATTTTCAGTTTACAAGAAAAAAAAAAAACACATTACAAGAGTACATAGATGATAGACTCTGAGTACAAACAAAACAATGATAATGATAGCTGTAACCAGCTAATTATGACAGTGCACATAATTTTAATTAAAGAATCCTTAGAGTCAGCCCCAGAGGGGACTAAGGTGGTGCATATAAGGAACTCTTTGAAGTGCTCATGGTAGAGATCAGTCTTGCCTACCGAGTACCCAGACACCGCTATTGGGAACAAACTGAGTGGATGGAGGCTCGTATAACTGATGCTTATCCTTTTAATCTTACCATTTCTCTGAAGTGAACAATCGACTTGTTCCCTATTTCTGATAACATACACATATCTGACTCATCATTAGGGATGGGTTTCCGGGGTTGATTCCCTGAGTCTCTATCATAGTACAGTAATATGCACACTTTATTTGCATTAACACTATTTATTTTTAAAAACTGCAATAAAAAAAAGGTAACATGTTTTGTTGCAGGAGCCAGTCTTTCCGGCAAGCATCGGGACATCACTGCGCATGCGCCGCTGACATCAGCGTCTGCATGCAAGAGGAATATCTCCTTAAACCATACAGGTTTAGAAGATATTCATTTTACCTACAGCTAAGCCTTATTATAGGCTTACATGTAGGTAAAAGTCACTTTTTAGGGGATACAACCGCTTTAAAGATAGCTAAAAAAAATAAATTGCTGCAAGACAATATCACGAAAAGAAATCCTTGTTTGTCCTTAAACAAAATGAATATGGTTTACCTTGTTATCTTTAGTAATGACAAAGATCACTGAATAAACAGGTCCATAGCAGAAATGTAAAATTTGCACTAGTCCATAGGGGGTGAACAGGTGTGAGAAGTGAGGTTGTTAATGTAAAAGTAATCAAGATTGAAATGTAGAAAATTAACCCACAGACTGTTGATCTTCAAAAATGGAAACACATGACTAACTCGTATTTCAACTACCGATAAATACCTTCAATAGCCTTGGAGGAAAGAATGACACATTTATCACAAGGCTCATAAGCAAAGTAACAGCTAAACATTTTTCAGGTGACATGCACACACACTGTCCAATGGGAATATAATACAAGAAAAAACAAGGCACACATAACACAACATAATTCATGTGTGAAGCCTCAGAATATGAACACTTCCAACAAGTGCAAAAAATTCTGCATTTTACTCAGGATAAGCAACACCCATGGGCATGCCACACAACTGCATCATTTTTAAATTACTCATATTTGCAGGTATCCATATGAATGGATACATGGAAATGGGTATGGATTCCCTGAGTGGATGAGGTTTGGGATAATTTGTGCACATCAATTAGGATAAAATTGGTAGCATACTTTTGTGATTATGTTTACATATATTTTTTTAAAACTCGATTCTGTGAAAGCACCTACGCTTACTGCATATTTACAAGTCAGTTCTCAAAAGCTGTATGCTTTTAACATTGCTGCACTGGCTGGATGGGCAAATGTCTTCAGTTAAATCAAACTGCATTATGTCAAATTACTTTTTGTAGTCCATAACAGACATTGGAAACTGGGGGAAATATTAAAATGTCCACATCTTGTTGGCGTATGGCTTTCCTTTCAAAGGATGCATACAAAAAGATAATGACAACACATTTCTATTCAATTTACTAACGACGCTGAAATAGGATTTGACCCGAGCTCCCTTTTAAATTTCCAACTTTTCATGTGCAATTATTAAATGTATAGCCAAACCTCGTTTCGTTTGGGACAGAGTAGAGAAAGATTAGAAAGAAGTCCTGTCAGGTTTTTTACTGCCGTCTGTCTCCTCGTTGGGAAAATTCCACCTCTATTCGTCCTATTGACCACTGTCACCAAGACAGAAAAAAGTGAAAGCCAAAATATTACAGTTCTCTCGAAAACAAGAGGTGAGATGGAATTCTTCCAATGAGGGGCACTGTTCAAGGGACAGCTGTCGAAAAAGAGTTTTGCCTTTATTTGTAAAGCTTTCCTATTGCTTTCTGTTGCATCTTTGTAACAGTAAGTGAAAGAAAATCTCCCCAACAGGGCATAGACCGCAAAAATAACTTGACAGAGGTTTAATCATCCCTTACTTTATCCAAAAAGGTTTGCCATATACTTTAAGTAAAAAGGTCAACTGTTCGCTTAACAGTATCCAGTTCCAATGCCAATGTGAATCTTTAGATGAACTGGTTTATCCAAATACACAATTTCAAATTGGATGTTGCTTGTACAGAGAGCAAGCAGCAACTTTGTGCCAATTCAGTTTATTCAACTGTGAAAGTGGAATGTTTTTCCTTCAGATGGCAGATTTGATCAAAGAAGATACATTGCCTGGGTGATTTGACAAATTCCTGCATGGGGAAGAGAGCCCGAGGAATGATGCTGGATGCAATCTCCTGAGTATGGACAATTGTGCTGCTCAATAACGTGTACACCTAGAAGGCAACATTGACAAAACCTGTCAAGCTACCAAGATACAAAACACTACATTTCTAGTATCTGACGAAAGATATACACACAAACAATCTGGAGAAGAACAGTATCTGCGAAGAAAACCAACCCTGCTATTGCTACGGTTATCCCCTGATATCAGTGGCACAGGCAGAGGCTGACAGCACTACTTACTTCTTTGTGCCTCACTTCTCTACAGCAGCAAGCATACTTGTTTTTTTTTTTTGACTTACCAGTATAAACCATTTCTTGGAGTACAGTACAGGAAATAGGATCTTAACCACTTGAGTCCCCTGGCATTTTATTCCCTCAAACCACATGATTCAGGCAGCTACATTATTATACATATTTTTTCAGGAGAGATAGGGCTTAAATGTGTTTGCAACACTTAATAGATATATTTTTAATTTCCATGGTTTAATACATATGGATTTAAAAATGTTAGCAATTACAACAACTAAAGTGTTTTCCTTTAATTTTTCCTAATGCAACGTAACCTGCACACCCAAATATATTTACTGCAATATATCAACAAAGTCTTAGGCCTCATGCACACAGGACATTTGACTGTTTTACAGCAGCTGTTATGAGCTGCAGCCATTTTTTTCTACAGTCAATAAACCCTCTATCATGTTATCCTATGTGTTCATGCACACACAGGCTGTTATCAACTGTTCTTAGCAGTGACGTTTTTGAGCTGTAAAAAAAACCCAAGACCAGAGGGTTCTGAGAGACATTTTTTAGCTGTAAAAATGTTCAAACGCTCAAAAACGCGGCTAAATGTGAATCCCCAAAGTTTTTGGATGGTTTCGATCAACTGAGAAAAAAAAAACGCTGGCCCTTTAAAAACACAAAAAACCGCCAGTAATGTAACGCTGGTGAAAGCTGAAAAAAATCACTGATAAGCTACTGACGTTTTTAGGACATTTTTTAACGTCCTGTGTGCATGAAGCCTTATAATTAAAATGTTATCACATTGACTTTTACCCATTCTAAACATTACATAAAAGTTAAAGTGTGAGCAGCTGACGCTTGCGCATTACATGCAAATGTCATCTAGAACATCTGATGTCACTGTTGGGACCCAGGACTTATGGGGAGAGAATATTTTTGTTCTTAGGAAATATAAACAACCCCAATTACAAGAGAGTTGGGAAGCAATTTAAAATCTACATAAAAACTGAATGTAATGATTTGCAAATCTCATATATTCACAATAGAAAATAGACTATATATCAAAATGTTTAAACTGAGAAAATTAACCATTTAAAAAAAAAAGGTAATTTTTAAATTAACCACTTGCCGACCGCCGATCGGCATCTGACGGCGGCAAAGTGGCTCGTTCCCGCAAATCAGCGTCATACGACGGCGGCTGCGGGAACGAGTTTAGTGAGCGCGCGCGCGCCGCCGGAGGCGCGCCCGCGCACTCACTGTGTCCAGGGGGGGCCAGGGAGCGGGTGCGGCGGCTTCGTTTGCCGCCAGCTACCCGCGATGGCCCCCCCGGAGCGAGTGAGCGGAGGTCCGTGTATGTAAACACGGACCTCCGCTCTGTGTGAGGGGGGAAGGGCTGTGACCACAGCCTTCCTTTACGTGAAGGCTGTGACCACTTCCCTTCCCCAGCTAGGCAATCCCCCATACAGTTAGAACACGCCCAGGGAACATAGTTAACCCTTAGCGCGCCCCCTATTAGGTTAACCCCTTCACTGCCAATGACATTTACACAGTAATCAGTGCATTTTTATAGCACTGATCGCTGTATAAATGCCAGTGGTCCCAAAAAAGTGTCAAAATAGTCCGACATGTCCGCTGAAATATCGCAGTACCGCAAAAAAAAAAAAATCGCAGATCGCCGCCATTTTTAGTAAAAAATAAAAAAATTAAAAACCCCAAAAATGAATTCTCATCATCCGTAAACGCGACCACTTTTGCGCAAACCAATCAATAAACGCCGATTGCAATTTTTTTTATCGCAAATATGAGGAAGAATATAAATCGGCCAAAAACGGTGAAAAATATTTTTTTTTCTTTTTTTTTGGATTTGTATTTTAGGAAAAAGTAAGAAATTTGGGTTTTTTTGCAAAATTGTCGCTCTTCTTTTGTTTATAGCGGCGATCAGAAATGACGCAGCGGTGATCAAATACCACCAAAAGAAAGCTCTATTTGTGGGAAAAAAAGGACGCAAATTTAGTTTGGGTACAACGTCGCACGACCGCGCAATTGTCAGTTAAAGCGACGCAGCGCCGAATCGCAAAAAGGGCTCCGGTCCTAAAGCTGGAAATCCTTCCAGGGCTGAAGTGGTTAATGGTATCAACCTGTCTCAAAAAGTTGGGACAGGGCTATGTTCATCACGGTGTAGCATCCCCTCTTCTTTTTTAACTGAGAACATACATTAAATTGAGAAAATTAATCATTTAAAAAAAAAAAAAGGTAAATTTGAAATTAATGGTATCATGGGGAGGGCATGACCGGATGTCCGGGTAAATGGACGCGAGTGAAGCGGCTTCTGCCCTGCTCCCAGCGAGGACCCTGATGATGGAGCTCCACTGCGTGTAGCCGCCTACCAGGCCACCCAAGTGACCCCCTGAACCGCTCCCAAGACCTGCCGGGTGTCTCGAATGGACGCGAGTGAAGCGGCTCCTGCCCTGCTCCCAGCGAGGACCCTGATGATGGAGCTCCACTGCGTGTAGCCACCTACAAGGCCACCCATGTGACCCCCTGAACCACTCCCAAGACCTGCCGGGTGTCTCGACCCGTACAAGGCGGGGCACACCACGGGAGGAGGGAGAGCAGGAAGGTAGCTCCTGGAGAGCCGGCCAACTAGTACACCAGCGTCAGAAAGTGATCATGGGAGGAACAAGCCTGCAAGGTACCAACCCCTGGTAAGATAGAGTCTTTTGGACGGCTGCAATCCAAAATGGTCTGGTGAATAGTCCCGCTGCATCGTACTTCAGGAGGGCGGCTCACTCTGAAGGCGGATCGTGAGTAAGGGGAGACACGCTCTGCATGCCTATGGAAGTCTAGGGGACAAAACTGTAAGCCATA
Organism: Glandirana rugosa; assembly: GCA_018402905.1. Taxonomy (NCBI): domain Eukaryota; kingdom Metazoa; phylum Chordata; class Amphibia; order Anura; family Ranidae; genus Glandirana; species Glandirana rugosa. Next base: position 1,365,180 of record BLSH010015614.1, read on the forward strand.
CTGAGCAGGTGAGACATGGAGAAGTAGGATATCTATGCAGTTTACTCCCTGAATGGTATGACAAGTGTGGGCTGCCAGTAAAGGGGACTTCCGTAAACTACCCGCAACTGCCTCGCTGTGCTGCTTGATTGTTAAACAACAAGGGACATATCAGTGCAGGAAGCCAGGGATAGACAGAGGTCTTTCATTTTTCTCTAATCCCTGTAAACTACCTCACGGTTCAATACAAACTCCCAAGCCACGAGTGATATGCGGCGCAGCTCCTCTGGGCTCTACATGAGCAGCACAGGGGTGGCATCGTCCATTGCAGTGAGTTGTTGCCTTACTCTGTCTTACTCTCATTTTGCCCATGAGACACACATAAGGAAGCATTGACTCCATAGGGCATTACTCCACCATTGGGAAAGTAATATATAGATAATTACTCTTTAGGGAAGGGAGAAGAAGGGAAAGAGGAATTTAAGATCTTAGAAAACTGAATGCACCTCTGAATGTCAATCATAAAGCAACACATTCCTGCTGACGCTATTAACTGTATTCTCCAGGTAACCCTGGTATATAGCCGCTCTATGCTATGTCTCCCGGCTGTATGGCAAAAAGCTTGTAGATCATATTTTGAACCGTAGGGCCCGGTTAGTATTAGGAGATTTCCCTTTTTTTGACCGGGCACAGTGTTTTAACTTGACATATATAGTATTAGCAATATAGATTTCGGCCATCATGGTGAAAAAGAAAGGAGATGAGCCATTGCAACAGGAAGCTTCTGGCACCCAAAAAACTGTCAAAGATAAAACAAAACCTAGCCAGTCGACGGTAGCAAAGCTGGAGAAATTTGCTCATACCCCTGTCCAGTCCCCAGTAAAGGGAGTTTAACAATCTCAAACTGTTATCCCAGGGAGGAAAAGCCAGGGCCAAACGTCTGTGGAGCCAGGACCAACCCCTAACGGGGTTGATACTTCTGGCGAGGGCTGTTCGGAAACTTCAGTGTCACCGGCTACAAATTTAACAGCTGAGCCAGAACCTTAATTGAGAGATGTGCTGCAAGCCGTGAACATCTGCAAATCCACTGTGTTTGATCTTTTCGATCAGATGAAAGGTATCAAGGAGGAGATATCTCAAATACACCATGATATACAAAAAGTTCAAGAAAGAACAGCAGCAATGGAGGATCAAATCAGTACAATGGAGGATGAGTTATATCCCCTGAAATCTGACATGCAGCTCCTGAAAGGTAAAGTAGACATTTATGTTACAAAAATAGACGACATGGAGAATAGACTTCAAAGCGATAATATAAGGCTAGTGGGTCTCCCAGAGCGCAGTGAGGGTCTCCAACCCATGAAATTCTTGGAAGGGTGGCTTGGTTATATTCTTGGTAAAGAAGCTTTTACCCCTTATTTTTTTGTGGAACGGGCTCATTGAGTCCCTTCTAAACCGCCCCCACCTGGAGGACATCCCAGACCGTTATTGGCGAAGATCTCAAATTACAGAGACAAAACAATGATTCTTCAAAAGGCGAGAAAGAAGGGGAATATCCTTTTAACGGCACTAGGATTTCCATCTATCCGGATTATTCTCCAGACCTTCGAAAACGCAGAGACGAGTACAGAGAGGTGAAACGTAAGCTACAACAACTAGAGATACCTTATGCATTACATTATCCTGCTAGACTGAAGATCACAGCCTTTGGTAGATTGCAATATTTTGACAGACCGGAAGTGGCGAAATGGATAGAAGATAATGAAGAGAGACTACAAATGGACAAGCGGGGAAAATAGGGATGTCAACGACTGACGATTGTTCGCTGGAGTTTTTCCTTTTTCTTTTCTCTTCTTTTTTCTTTTTGGGAGCAGGATGCCGCATAAGTTGATGAAGGGTAGTGGAGGTGCGGAAACCTGGGGATTTAGCAAATATAGGCACAGTGTCACTTTTAATGAATTGTCGAGGGTGGGAGGGGGAGGTGGGAGGAACCAGGCATGCTTGCTAAAATGGGGTTCACTCGGGAATGGGAAGGTCACACAAAAGGCCCTGAGGGATGGCCTTAATAGGTTGGGGAAGGGGAATAGAGTGCGAGTTGAGTTGCGGGTATGCATGAGGGGTTTGACGTGCAGTGTGAAGACACATAGGAATATATTGGAGAGGGAGGATGGAGTTAAAAGGGGGAATGTGAGGATATGTAAGAAAGGGGGAAAAAAAGTCAGCGTACCGGACACATATGGTAGCACAAAGAGAACACTTAAATACACGGACACCAAAAACAAAAAGTTGATAGGGTGAATATTTCTATCTTTTTTTATCTTTTCTTATTTTATATTATCAAAGCTGGATCTTACTTCAGATAATGTATAGGATGAACGCAATAAGTGACAATCTTGATGCCCACCATTATTGTCATCTTTCCTAAATGCCGTCAGATAGACTTAAGATAGGGTAATGGAACGTTAGGGGAATGAGGAACGTAACAAAAAGATTAGCAGTGATGTCCTATATGGATGCCAACAATGTGAAAGTGATCTGTCTGCAGGAGACGCACTTCAGTGCGGGGGCTATCCCACCTCTGGGGGTAGAAGATTGAAACACGCAGTTCCACTCTACCCACTCCTCATATTCAAGAGGCGTGAGTATCCTTATCAACAATGAGGTGCCATTCTCCTCCAGATAGATCGTGATAGACTTGGTCAATATATTTTTCTACATTGTCAGATTGAAAATAAGGAAATGATTTTGATCAATATGTATATTCCCCCTCAGTTTTGTACAGAAATGTTAAATAAGGTATTTGAATTTATCCTTGATAAGCCACACATTCCAATTATAATGACGGGAGACTTTAATAAGGTACTCGATGAAGGCTTGGAGAGGTTCCACCTTAGGAGCTAGAGAGAGATCAAAGGGAAATCGATTTGCACAGTTGCTGGAAGAATCTGGGTTTCTGGACATGTCGAGAGTACGGAATCCAGAGAGGCGACGGTATTCGTGCCACTCTGGAACTCACTCCACTTTGTCCAGAATTAACCTAATGATAGGTAACGAGGAAACCCTTAAGCTGGTGCAGGATTTAATATATCTACCTCGTGGTCTGTCGGATCACTGCCCTCTTTTGCTGACACTAAATTTAGGGGAGACTTGTTTTAATAAGGATTGGAAGATTAACCCACACTGGCTGAAGATACTGGGTGAACTAGAGTGCCGGTAGCCCTTGAAGAGTTCAAAAAGATAAACACCAAAACTGCGCCAGCTAATATAGTTTGGGATACCTTGAAAGCATTTCTTCGAGGCACACTAATATAACAGGTCAGCAAATTAAAGATGGAATCCAAAAAGGAGGAGGAGATAGCTAGGCGAGAGGCTGGTAAGGCAGAAAAGCAATATATAGTAGATCCTAATCCTGATAAATATCGACTCTTGGTAAATAAACAGCATGCCTGTCACGTACCTGATGGTTGAGTCTGACTTATGCGGGGGCAACCTCCCTTGCGGCCCTGGTTCAAGAGCCCCTGGTAGTGGAGACAGGGAACTCTGGAGCACAGGGGAGCACGAGGGCTGGACTAGATCACAGATGGCAGGTGATGGTCCGCTGAAGCTCGTGCAGGTGGATGGTCGGTGATGCAGGCCAGGTCGGTAACGGGCTGGCAGTGCGGTACAGGTGGTGCGGGCAAGCGGGTAGTCTGGTACAGGCAGGATCGGCAACGTGCGGGCAATAGAAGGTTCAGAGGATCAGGCAGAGGCGTAGTCAGAGGCAAGCAGAAGGTCGGGGCAGGTAGCAGGCAGACGGGTCAAACAGGAAGCCGGGGTCACAGGTGCAGGAAGTCTTTCAGAATAGAGCCGGGGTCACAGGAGCCAAACGCTGTAGAGCGGACAGCACCGGCCAGCAGGCTCTGCTGGCTTAAATAGAGCCGCCAAGCGTCGTTTCCGGCGCGTGCGCGCGCACGTTAGCGCGGGTGCGCGCACAAGCGCGCGCACCATCGCGGAAACACAAAAGACTTCTTTACTAACAATGCCTATAAATCCGTTATAATGAAAAGAGAAGAGAACAAGAGACTATTCCAGAGACAATAGCTCATTTATTGAGGCTGAGAGAGTGGGACGAGCTCTTGCCTTCCTAATAAAAACAAATTTTCCAACCAAAGGTATATCTATAATAAAGACACAGGAGGGTGGGATTGTCACAAATAACCCGGGAATCGCTGGAGTCTTTAGGGAATACTATGAGGAGCTCTACAAGTCCCGTAGAGAGGTGACAGAAGTATTAGTGGCAGATTTTTTTGGGTAAATTGGAGTATCCCCTCCCTCTCAGATAGCGAAAGAGATGCCCTGGACACACCAATTTCATTAGAAGAGCTGCAGGAGGCGGTGGGAGATATGGCTTGCCAAAAATGTTCGGGCCAAGATGGACTCCCTACTGAGGTATAAAAGCACAATTTACAAATACTACTACCTGAACTACTTAACCTGATTGATTGGGCAGCAGAACATAGAGAATTACCTCACTCGATGCGAGAGGCCACAATTGTACTGATACATAAAGAGGGGAAGGACCTGCTCAAGATCTCCTCTTATCGGCCGATTTCATTATTATGTAGACATTAAAATCCTGGCTAAGGTCTTGGCGGCAAGGCTAAATAAGGTTATACAAAAGATAATTCACCTGGATCAATCTGGGTTTATTCCCAACAGATCCACTAGTATAAATATTAGAAGACTATTCTTGAATCTCCAAATAAGGACGGAGAATACCGGCTCCAGGGCCGTCCTGTCCTTGGATGCCGCTAAGGCTTTTGATAGCCTGGAGTGGGATCGTCTCTGCCAGGTCCTGGAGGCTTTCAGAGTTGGCCCCAGCTTTATTGGCTGGATTAAAACTCTACAGAGATCCACGCGCCAAAGTTCAGGTCAATGGGGGTGTGTTTCGGAGAGTTTCCAGGTGGCGAGGGGGAGAAGGCAGGGGTGCCCGTTGTCGCCCCTGCTTTTCGCCCTTGCAATTGAACCATTAGCGATTGCTATTAGAACCTCTACGAAAGTGAGGGGTTTTTCTAGACCCTTTGGGGGAAAAAAAAAAAAATCACACTATACGCGGACGATGTCCTGTTGTTTTTGGGGGACACACGGACTTCTTTGACATCGGTAATGAATATTGTGAAGGAATTTGGGAAACTCACAGGTGTAGGCATAAATTGGGAGAAATCAGTTCTCCTGCCGGTGGATACACTAGAAGCACCGTTACCCACTGTAGCCTCCCGACTGGCGAGATCTAGCAAAATAAAATACTTGGGTATTAAATTTACAAAAGACCCTAATGATTATATTGCTGAAAACCTAGTTCCCCTTCTGAATAAATTTCAAAACAAGTGACAAATGGCGGCACCTTCCTTTCTCGGTAGCTAGCAGGTGCAACTTGATTCGGATGGTCTGGCTACCGCAACTACTGTATGTACTTCATAACTCCCCGGTGTGGTTGCACAAAAAAAGGGATTTTATTATAACTTACCGTAAAATCGTTTTCTCTGAGTTCACTGACAGACGCAGCTCTTCTTAAATGACACGTGGGTTTTATGTCGTCCTATCAGGAGTGACTAGGCAAAACAGATGCAAAAGCATCAGGGATAGGCTGGCCCCTCCCACGGGGGCTGTCCTCACCTGAGCCTATAAAACCCCCTGCTGGCCAATAGCATTCAGTTTGTCACAAGCAGTGCAACAAAAAAAAACAGAGGGGTGAGAGCTGCGTCTGTCAGTGAACTCAGAGAAAAGGATTTTACGTTAAGTTATAATAAAATCCCCTTTTCTCTTACGTTCACTGACAGACGCAGCTCTTCTTAAATGACACGTGGGGACGTCCCAAAGCAGTGCC
>BLSH010015614.1:1403133-1425514 GCA_018402905.1 Glandirana rugosa
AAAGGGTAACTCCACTTTTGCGGGGGGGGGGGGGGTGGCAAATAAAGAAAATATTATATAGCGTGCACAATTGGCTACCTGGAGTAGTTCTGTACACAGTGTGTACTGGTCAGATTTCAGGCAGGAAAGATACTTTTAATAGGAGCACGTCTAAAGGGATGCAGGTCCGGCAGATTTCCTCATTAGTGCTCTCCAGCTTCATACCTGATTTTTAATTATGAAACCACTCCCATTAGACTCACTCAGCACAGAGGAACACAGAGGGACTTCTTCAAACTAACAAAAGGTAGGAATCTGTAACAAAGGTTGTTATAATTCTTGCAATGTACATTGATCACCCAGAAGGGAATGTTTTTTTCTCAACAAAATTAGAGTTACGCTTTAAGGATTAACTGTAATTAAGTTTACTTTATTCAGACGCTGCTTTGATTTAGGAACATAAATACAATATTTATGCATGCAAAACTCTGAATTGTCTCAACTTGAAAGAATAGTCTGCAAATAAAAGTTCAAAGGAACCTACTTTCCCAGAGCACCCAATGCCTGCAAGACACCGCTGTGGTCCGAGGGTCCCTAAGGCTATGCCAGTCATTACATAAGTATATTGAGTTAGGGAGAACATGATCTAGTGTCTCTAAGTATGTTTAATGACAACACAATGTTTGCTGGCAATATATTGCGCTTTGGAGGAGGTAAAAACCTCACAGTGTCTCAGAGGGAACCCAAAGCTGTAATACTTTAAAATGAAAGGATTAATGATCAGGCATGAATAACTGTAATTAAGTTTACACACTACTCAGACACTGCTCTGATTTAGGAACACATATACAATATTTATGCATGCAAAACTCGGAATTGTCCCTGTGCGTAGAGAAATAAATAATACTTTAACATCAAGTACAGACATTACAATCTCAGAGTACGAATCCGACTACAAGGCTGAGTTTAAAATGCTTACTACATCAAAACACATTAGGGAAATGTTTTTCACAGACGAACTGCAATCACCAAACAAGCTCAGAATTCAGAATGTGTTTTACTGCAGATATTATTGAGGAAAGCTATGCAAGGCTCAGGCCACCCAAAACTATTTCTGGTGACTTAAGACCACTCAATCCCCACATAGAAGATATTATATAGGGAAATTGCTTTGGTGCATAAATCCCAGATCTAAGGCCTTATGCACAGAGAGCGTGAAAAACGTTGCTTTTACAGACGCTGAGCATTTTCTTTTTCCAGTCTGTAAAAGCATCTCAAAAGGCACATTCAGGAGAGAAGCTGAAGGGCAGAAAAATCACGGAACGCGCCTCAAACACGTCTAAACATGCATAAGCGCTAGACGCATTTACGCTCCTCTAGCATTTGAGCACTAATGGATTTCAATGGCAAAAATAAATAAATATTCTGGACAATAGAATTTATTAACTCTCGCCTAAACGTGTGTGCAGCTTTTACTGTGTTTTTTAAGCAGCCTTTTTTCCTGCCTGGTGTTCTGGCATTCAGAGGGAGTGCTACAATACAGTTTTCATCTGACTTTCAATGCGATTATGTAGTGGTACTTGGATGCAACTTTGATAGGGTTTGTATATTCTATAGTGCCAAAATCGCAGTGGAATTGCACCAAATTAGTACAGGAACCTTTTCCAAAAAAGTTCCATGCCAAGTCACATTCCCACTAGTGTAAACCAGGCCAAATTTCTTTAGGTGTATCAATGTCAAAGGAAATGTTTCATGACTAAAACAAACAGTAACATTTTATACGTTGACACAAAAATGTCATCAATGGCATAGATTCCTCACCGCCTGCCAATAGCCTGCGAAGCGTGATCCAAATGCGGATCGAGCATCAGAGAAAAAAGGGATAGGGCGCACGTTTAAATCTACACTAAGGCCCCTTTCACACTGCTGCAACTTGAAAGTCGTGCGATTATGACCCGATTTCAGGGAATGCCTGTGCAAACTTGAGGTCTATGGACCTCTACTAGCATTAAAGTAGGACCAAAGTAGTGCAGGGACTACTCTGAAGTCGTACATGAATATGAATGGTTTTCACTGGAAATCATGGGGAACGACCTGTCAAGCAACTTGCGGTCTAAAGTCGCAGGACAAGTCACACAAGTGTAAAAGGGGCCTTAAGCTTACTTTTAAGGATTGTTTCACACAGCCTTTAGCTTGTGTATAAGCAGATGGTACAGCACGCTTTTACAAAGCATTTGCAGAGCTTTCGCCATGCTTTTTGAAGCTTTCAATGTACCATTTGTAATAATAATGCCAACTGGGCACCCCAGAAACTCGGTGAGAGAACACAGGTATGACATTTTTGAAATGACAGAGCAGCTGTGATACCCTCTCAAAACTAGCTATAATCCCAAGTTTGCATATCCTTAGTCCTTAGTCATTTAACTTAAAGGAGAAGTACAGCTAAAGTATGTATGGCAGTACTTCTCCTGTGGTTCACAGGAGTGCAGTTTGACCCGTTTTGAGCAGGCTTCAACCTGCTGTCGATTGATGTCACAGAGCCGGACTAGGCTCAGGCAAAATTCTGACAATGAAGTTGGGATTCACCCACATGCATGGATCGGCATCCGTCTCAGCCTTTTAGCAAGCCGCTAACAGCCTGAGCCGGCCGCTCCCTCCACAGCCAGCACTCCAGTGAGCGAGGAGGGGGCAAAGCAGAGAGCTCTCAGAACCGAGCAATCGGCAGTGTTTGATCGCTCAGTTCTCAGTCTTAGAGGCGCCGGGGGACAGTTGCAGCATCGCTCCAATAATGCATCCACCTAGGTAAGTGTGTTTCTTAAATAAAAAGAAAAGCCATAATTCTCTTTTAAAGCGATTGTAAACTATCACCTTGTAAAACAACCCATTCAGTTTAAAACAAATGATAGGCAAAACATTTGTGTATAGATCTAAAAATACATTAGAAGATCCGCGCTAGTGTGTGAAAATGTGAAAAAATGAAAAATTAATATTGACTATGTGAGGTGCTGCAAAACTGGGAAAACCATCCAAAGCAAATATAATTAAAAGGAATTGCGCAACCCTGTGTGATATTAAAGTAATTGTGTTCTAAAGACAATTAAATATTCCAAAAGTGTATGCTACTCATAAGGAATTAATTATAAGCAGTGAAATCAATATACTTGATAAGTGCCATAAAATTAATGCAAAAAAACATGAAATCATCAAAAGTCCAACATAATAAGTTATATGAAATATAAAGTTCCAGAAGAAAATAGAAAAAATTACTTCCACCAAAATTAGTGCAAGAAAAACATAGAATCATCAAAAGTCCAACATAATGAGTTAATAAAATAAAAAGTTCCAGAAGAAAATAAAAAATAAAATATAAAAAATACTTCCACCAAGTGTGTAGAATGAGATAACGTCCTGTGTCACCCCACACTCTGAATGTATCGACTCTTACCAGAGATGTAGATATACTTGGTTTTAGGCAGACACAGGAAACATAGCGGCCAAAAGCCGGAGCAGGTTTGGCAATTAGGGTGTCACTACATCCTCGGATATCCCGATGGGCTCACAACGGCCAGATATAGAAAACCAAACGCCAAATAGTGAAATATTGTACGGTAATCAGGAGTAAACATAAGCTACTCACATGTGCATAGTATAGGAAACGCTCAGATAAACAGAAACGCCGGCTCAGGGAACGTGCAGCCCGTGCTATCTTGGTCACGTGGGTCGTGTGCTCGTCAATACGTAGGACCGCCCGACATGTTTTGTCATAAATGACGTCATCAAAGGGCACTACCTTTTTTTATAAGTTATCACATTCTCGCTGTTCTCAGCTGCATAAGAACTGGGGGAGGAAAAGTAGCAGCACACTGATCTTCCCAGTAAAAGGCGGTGAGGCGGAGGGGGGGGGGGGTTATCTGGACAAATCTGATGATTGGAGGATAACACACAGAGTCCCCACACCAGCATAGCTAGAGAACTGACCATGGTGTGTTCTCCTGCTTTGTGTGGTAATTTTCTAACAGGAAAGCAGAGGCACTGGCAGGAACACCAGGGATTTCACACAAGGAGAACATACAAAGAGAACAGGAGACTTTTTCATACAAGTACATGGTACAGCAGGCACATATCAGGAATATGAAGTGATGGGGTAACAAACGCTTTAAGTAACCAGTTTGTTAAGTGTCTGGACTTAAGAACTTAGGCAGGCCATAGACGAGACAAAACCCGAACATTGTCCTTTGACAAAAGTGGTGCATACGATTGTGACATCATTTGTTTTGTTTTTCAAAACAAAATCCAGGATGATAGATCAGGCACTTTTGAAAATCATGTGTTGCAGCTAGCAAACCAATAATGCAAAAAACAAATGACCAAGAATTTTCATTCAGTTTTCGACTTGTCTCTGGTCTGCTTAAGGCCCCTTTCATAGGGGCATTCCATTCAGGTCCGCCTGTCCGTTTTTCAGGCGGACCTGAACGGACGCTCCATGTAGTCCTAAGGGGCGGTGGATGTCAGCAGTGACATGTCCGCTGACATCCGCCCCGCTCTGATCCGATCATGTCCTTGAAATCCAGACGGATTGAAACCCTATTTTCCATCCATCTGTAGAAATGGATCAGAGCGGATCGGATGAAAATGGACAGGCGGGTCCGTTTTCATCCAATCTCCATAAAGCAGAGCAGAGCTTTGACAGATCTGTCTCCACACAGTGAGCGGAGACGGATCTGTCATCCACCTGCTGAGCGGGGTGGATCGATCCCTGCTGAGCAGAGTCCGCAAAATGGACACGGCCGCGTAAAATGGGCATTAGGAATAGCAGAAACCATTCTGCAGGCCATTACCTAGCAGATAACTAATAAACGGGGATTTGCTACAGATGTAAATAGCTCAGTTAATTTGAATTTGTATGCAAGTTGGAATAGGTACTATTTTGTTTAGTGTTACTCCAGCCAAAAAAAAATTTTTATGTTTTTTTAAATCGCATAGGGAAGAGTTAACACCCCTATAACGATTGTGTTGCTGGCTGTGCCCCTGTTTAGAAAATTTCACCTCACTTTCTAGTAGGATTTTTGAAAATTGTGGGCTGTTGTGGAAACAAGGATTGGTGATAAACCTTCAGCCTAGATTCACACTGACAGCAGGAATGAAATTGTGCAAGTTCAGCTGAAATCGCACAATTTCATTCCCGCATGCCAGTCCCGACTTTGGGGGAGATTTCAGAGACATCTGTGTGTGTTTCTGCACAGATGTCCATTGAAAATCGCTCCCCGAAGTCACCAAAAGTAGTACAGAAACTATTTTTGGGAATCGGTACGGCGCTGCAAATGTGGCATCGCATAGATTCGGACAATGCCATTGCGGGCAATAACTGCCGATTTGGCATGTGATGTGACATGTGCAATGTGAAGCAGGGCTCAGCGGAGAAACCTTTTTCCCATGAGAACTCTTACAAGAATACATTTCCCTTCCTATGGGTAGATTTCCTCTCACTTCCTCTGGTCTCCCTCCATTTGTAAGTATGAGCAGTATGTAAGTCGGATGTATGTAACTCGGGGACTTCCTGTACTATATGGCAAATTCCTGGATATTCTAATCTATGGTGACAGTGGGTATTACTGACATAATAGGAAGTCATAATTGTTGGTGTGAACATTTGATAAAAATAACATTTTAAAAGATGATAAAAAAACATCTGGTGGCAGTGACTGATTTGAGGTATGAAGGGTTAATTGCTTAGTTAACCAAACCCAGCAAATATCGCTCTGTCACACCATTTAGCTCGCTCACAACATTTAGATCACTCCAATACACACCATTCAGCTCCAGTTGGTAAATGTTTAACATGGATCCTAAAGGGAGTGCTGATTGCCACTTTAAATAAGCTGCTAGCAGGCTTCAGTACGACTTGAAGCTTGTTGAAAGCCTACTGAAGCCAGCTAGAATCCGGTTTAATTTAATAATTTGCACTTCTATTAAGATCTGTGTATAACATTTCCAAAGAGGAGCTGAAGGGCGGCCTGCTGAATGTTTCTAATAACTTGCTTTTCACACTGCTTTTATGCTAGCTATGTGAAACAGGGTTTTCTTTACCTAATAAATTACAATCATCCCAACCCCACCTGAAGGAATCCTAAAGTCAAACTCTGCTTTTCTTGAGCACAAAAAAAAAAAAAAAAATCCTCTCCAGGATTTTACACCCACTGCATATATCTGAACAAATTATTTTGCTGATTGCATATATTTTGCCATGCACTACACCACAGTGCACAGAAGGTTCACTGTTTTGTAGTGTGCTGCAAGGCCCTTGGTATACCATTCAAAATAAATGATCATCACTACCAAGTGTTGCACAGACGTGAATGGGGCGAGTAGGTTTTATAGCTTTACAACAGTGTTTCCCAAATTGGTCTTTAAAATGAACCTGTGATCAGACTTTAGACATTCAAGCAGTTACATCTTTCTTAACATGCCGTAAATCAACTTTAGCACAAGCCAGCATTGATCTTTGTAGCTGCAGGATCTATGGAGTAATCGTCAATTTTATTCTCTCGGCAGTTCAGCTCACCCGGCTTCCCAGCATGTAAATGCTTGAATGTCCAAAGCGTGGCCAGGAGTTCTCTTTAAAGCTGCTTTACCACTTGTTAGGAATATGAAAATGCTTGAATGTCTGTCCAAAGCTTCACTTTAAGTCCCCCCGGACATTAGTTAAATCACAGAGCTGAGACTCTAATTAGCCCTGATGTGCATATGTGAGGATGCCTGTAACACATGCTCTTTTGACTGAGGACACAATTCAGAAATGCTGCTTTACAACATGTCATATTGTCAGGAAGAGGTCATCATCTGGAGCAGATCTGCAGGGATGGTTCCAAAGCTGCAGATAAATAAAGGTTCATGGTATGTAACTTATCTAAAATCTTACAGCTTCAACTGACATATACAACATGTATTTCTGTGTGACAGTTCTAGCATTTTTGAATCGTTCAAAAAGATGGCATAAACCAAAACTTCCTTTTACATGACATGAGTCTTACCAACTTACTATCCATATATACTGCCTCCACTGACAAGGAGCCGCAGCTCATTTTATCTTTTATGTGTTTTAATAGGTAGAACGTCCATGAGGACTTTATGTTCTGTCAACACTGCAGTTGAAAGCAGGCACATAATGAAAAAAAAAGAGACATAAGAACATGTCTTTGCTGATTAGCTGTCGAAAAATCCCATGTATTAGAGAAGATTGTGGGGCCGGCTCGCCCTACCTTCTCCTAAGATTATTTAAAAGACTTGCAGATGAAGGCAAAGGAAATGTTGCCTGGGGTAACCAAGCTCAAATTAACTTAGACAGAACTGGGCCATTCGGGGGAATTCTGCTTGAAAAATTGTGCTAAGTTATCTTTTCTGAGAGAGACGATGGCTACTGATGAGACTCTAGTGACTCTGAACTCATGTAAAGGCAAACACCTGACAACAATTAGTCTCTGCAAAAACTGCTGACCAGGCCTTCTGGAGAGGCGTTCTTGTGATGTCTGGAGGATGTAAGGATGTTATTGCTAAGGGACCACATTCAAATTTATACCCGGCTTGTTCAGTAGCATTTTTCCTAAACATGGGATGAACAGAGCTTACTTCAAAAAGTTTCAAAATTAAGCAACTTTGTCATCAGCTTTTAACTTTTTAGGAAAGCAAAAATAGAAAAATGATTGCTCCATCCAAAATGTCTAAACATTTTTTACCTTCAACAGTGGAGCCCTGCTGTTAGGCAGAAATACATTTTGTTTTATAAGCTCCGCCAATGCAAACAGACAATTTATTTACAGGAAGAATGAGATGGGCATAATCACTCATTGACGACTTCTACCCATTCAAGTCTACGGCAGCTAAAAAAAAAAAATCTCTTTTTACCACTTTAATCTCATACCATGTAGACTGGCTGCTACTGCTGCTGCAGCAGGGCTTTATAGATTTGCTTAGAAACTAGGAGCCAGCTAAAAAAGTTAGGAGCCAGTTTTTTAAATCAGCTGTTCACTGCCGAGATCTGTATATCCAGGGGGCATGGGGCAATAAGAATTGTTCACGCCTGGTGCCAAATGAAAAAAGACCGAAAATTAAAAACAACAAAAGAAAAAAAAAAGCCTACTTTTTTTTAATTTGTTATAAGATTTTGAAAATAAGTCACTGATGAACCATTAATTAGGTGGTACCAATAGGTGGCACTGATGGGCACGGGCAGGCGACACGGATGGGCACTGATGAGGTTGTGCTGATAAGCACTTATAGGCTGCACTGATGAGGTGGCATTGATGGGCAGCACTGATGGGCAATGATAGGCAGCACTGATAGACAATGACAGACGGCACTGACGGACACTGACTGGTGGCACTGATGGACACTGACAGGTGGCACTGATTAGCACTGGTGAGGGGGCACTGATAGGCTGCACTGATGGGCAATGATGAGGTGGCACTGATAGGCGGCATAGATGGGCTGCACTGATGGGCAATGATGAGGTGGCACTGATGAGCACTGACAGACGGCACTGAGGGACACTGACAGGTGGCACTGATAAGCACTAGTGAGGGGGCACTGATAAGTGGCACTGATCAGCTGCGTTGATGGGCAATGATGAGGTGGCATTGATGGGCTGCACTGATGAGCATGACAGTCAGCACTGATGGACACTGACAGGCGGCACTGATAAGCAATGGTGAGGGGGCACTGATAGCCGGCATTGATAGGCTGCATTGATGGGCAATGATGAGGTGGCACTGATAGGCGGCATTGATGGGCTGCACTGATGAGCACTGACAGGCCACACTCATAAGCGCTGGTGACGGGGCACTGATAGGAGGCAATCAGCAGCGGTAAGGTAAGGGCAACCGATCAAGCCCATAACTTCAACCCCAGCTGTCAAACTAGGTAGATGTCGGAGGTGTGCGGGCAGTGAGAGGAAGTCGTGATCATCACAGCACCGCCCACCACAGGAGGGTGCTGGTTCGCAAAAAGGAGCATGTATCCCGCTCCAGCAGGCAGCATAGCCGCAGCCACAATTATCGGCCAGCCCGGCCACCCACGAGTGTAGCCCAGGCGCCAGGATGCAATTTAAAGCCGCTATTGCGACCTGGCGTCTGGGTTTTGACGAGCCTGGCGCTGCAGTAAGGGAAGACGCCCTTACCTCCCCAAGATGGATGGTTTACTATAAAAAGTAAATTAAAACTTAAAAATACTAGAATGTAACTCAAACTACTGTAAAAATAAGATTTTGGCTGGAGTGAGAACAATTGAGTACTGTCTGTGATACTTTTTTCAGGTCAATTCTTCAAGGTCCAAGCCGTACTAATTCACAAAGTTTGAGCAAAATGTTAAGGACAAAAGAAAAAACAAAAAAAACGAACAAATGTACAGTACACAGCAATGGCAATTGAACCAGAATAGTTAACGAGATAAGAGAGCGAGATCGCTATAGACTAGGGTCGGGGGGGGGGGGGGGGGTTGGCTTGTAAAACTGTTGGATAATGAGTAAAATGCTGAAAGCTTGTTCTGAAAAATTGCAAGTTGGTGCAAATGAAAAAAGTAGCACTGACAGTACGGTTTCTGTCCCAAGTACACGAATACAGCTACAATCACCTTATGGCTGGCGTGAGTAAGAGTTAACTACATTGACGTTTTGCCATCTTTAAACCTCCTAAAATGTCTGTAAGAAATCTGCAGAACTGCAAAACAAGACTCATTGAGGGAATAGGGAAAAGTGCCGATGCACCCAAGGTAACTGTTGCTCATGAGGATAGATTTTTTTGTATATGCTATGACTGCTATGGATTTGAGCAACAGAAGACATCTCTAATCAACAGCAACCGTTTCCCTCAGGATAAGCTAGTTCTGGGACTGCATTCTTCCTCCTCCTCCGCAGCCGTAAAGCTCAACTCTAGGTGAACCGCTAAATGCATACATAAAAAGTAATTAAACTGCCAAAGGATTTGTATTTCTGTATATCCAGTCCTCATATTAACACCGCTCTGTGAGACAGTAAAGCAGGCTTGGTAACCTCACCTTTTCCTACAGCAGTTAAAGTAGAACTATAAGCAAAACTTTTTTTTTTTTTTTTTTTTTTCATTTTGGATAGAGTAAGGGAGGGTTAGAACCCCCGTCAGAATTTTTTCTCACCATCTGTGTCCTATTAGATTGGTAAGCGGCAATACATTACATATCCATAGATCAGTCTATGTCTCTGAAGTACAAACATTCACCAACGCTATCTACAGATATTAGAAGAGGTTTTAAACACAAAACCAAAAATGTAATATATTTTGCAGCTTACCAATCATTAGATGTTTTCACCTGGTGATCCGGCCAGCAACACACCTCCTGTAATAAACTGACCATGCATTATACAATTTTCTTATTCAATTTACTTAAGGCTGGGTTCACACCTATGCCAATTAGATGCGACTTACACCGCATCCAATTCACATGACACTTGAAGACACATTGTTTTCCATGTGTCAGGTTCACATAGGTGCAGTGCATTCGCACTCCGCATTGCACAGAAAACGTGTGTGTTTTCTGTACAATGCGGTGCGAATTCCCAGCCTATTAAGTTCAATGGGAACGCACCTAGCACGGAGATGTGCTATGCACTGAGATATTTTCCCCTGCTCGTGGGCCCTCCCTCCCCCCCGCAGCTGCTGCGCTGTGGGAACAGACAGGAGCCGCTAAACGGCGGCTCTGCCCCTTCTCTGCAGCAGACAGGCTGGAATTCATACCGGGCTGGTGTGAATCCAGCCTTAGATTTACCTTAAACTAATGAGGTGCAAGGGCCTACCTGCATACAAATTGAAAGTGTTAAGGTTTGACCTCATAATATATGGTTTTGGTAAATCTAAAGGAAAATTGTAGAAGATAATTGTATGTATAAATGTATGGCCAGCCTTAAGCCCCATAGACGCTATACAATTTTCTATAGACCAGTGGTTCTCAACTCCTGTCCTCGGGACCCACTAACAGGCCAAGTTTGCAAGATAACTGAAATACATCACAGGTGATATAATTTGCTGCTCATTGATTCCAGTATTCTAGTCTGCATCTCCTCAAGGTAATACTTAAGATGTGGCCTGTTGGTGGGTCCTGAGGACTGGAGTTGAGAACCGCTGCTGTAGACTCTTGTCTTCAGATTTAACAAAACTATGTAGTACAAGGGCCTGCCTGATTGCATGCAAATTGAAACTCTTAAGGTTTGACCTCATATTATATAGTTTTGGTAAATCGGAAGACAAATATCTACAGAAAATTGTATAGTGTATATGGGGCTTTAGAGTTCCCTCACTCTGGATGAAGGAGAACAGTGGGCACAGCAGACAGAAGCACTGTCTGAGGGGGAGGGGAGAGTTAAATATACTATCAGATTTAACCACTTCGCATCCGAGCCATTTCTGGCACTCCTCTCCTTCATGTATAAATCATCATTTTTTTGCTAGAAAATTACTCAGAACCCCCAAACATTATATAAGATTTTTTTGCAAAGATTCTAGGGAATAAAATGGAGGTTGTTGCAACTTTTTATGTCATGCGGTATTTGCGCAGCGATTTTTCGAACGCGTTTTTTTTTTGGAAAAAAAACTTTCATGAATTTAAAGAAAACAAAACAGTAAGCCCAATTTTTTTTCATAATGTGAAAGATGATGTTATGCCGAGTAAATAGATACCCAACATGTCACATTTTAAAATTGCGCAAACTCATGGAATGGCGCCGAACTTTGGTACTTAAAAATCTCCATAGGCGATGTTTAAAAATTTTTACAGGTTAGGTTTTTTGAGTTACAGAGGAGGTCTTGGGCTAGAATTATTGCTCTCACTCTAACGCACGCGGCGATACCTCACATGTGTGGTTTGGACGCCGTTTACATATGTGGGCGCGACTTGCGTATGCGTTCGCTTTTGTGCGCGAGCTCGCGGGGACGGGACGCTTTAAATTTTTTTTTTTTTTTTTTTTTTTTATTTCTTATTTTACTTTTATTTTTTTTATTTTGACACTTTCACTTTATTTTTATTTTTTTGATCACTTTTATTCCTATTACAAGGAATGTAAACATCCCTTGTAATAGGAAAAGTGAGTGACAGGTCCTCTTTATGGACAGATGCAGGGTCTATAAGACCCTACATCTATCCTACAGGCTGGAAAGGCTGAGATCAGAAAAAAAAAACTGACGATTTCAGCCTTTCCTTCCCCTTTAACGGCTTTTGTTTACTTCGGAGACCCGGAAGTGACGTCACGACGTGCGCCCGGGCCTCTGAGAGCCATAGAGATGACCGAGGGACATCTGTCCCTCGGAAATCTCTGGCACTAGCATCCGGCGGCAGGCGATTCCTTCTCCCGGTCACCGATCGCTCAGGTGAGTCGGGAGAAGCACCGGAGGGCGGCGGGAGGGG
Source organism: Glandirana rugosa (assembly GCA_018402905.1). Taxonomy (NCBI): domain Eukaryota; kingdom Metazoa; phylum Chordata; class Amphibia; order Anura; family Ranidae; genus Glandirana; species Glandirana rugosa. Next base: position 1,415,536 of record BLSH010015614.1, read on the forward strand.
GGGGGGGACGTCCCCTCCCGCCGCCTGTAAGAACGATCAAGCGGCTGACCTGCCGCTATGATCGTTCTTACGGTGATGGGAATCGCCTGCTCTAAAAAATGATACCTCAATGATGCCTGCAGGTGCCGGCATCACTGAGATATCACCACTGAAACCCCAGGACAATAGACGTCCTGCGGGCGGGAAGTGGTTAAATACAGTAACAAATTGAAGCCAGGCTCCAGCTCATACTTTATAACAAGTTACAGCAACCACTTTTCATTCCTTTTAGGATGAGTTTTGTATGAATAAATAAAAGTAGTGGTGCACAAATTCAGGATACACTTGACCAAAAACTGAAATGCAATTTAAAAAAAAAAAAAATGTAATTTAATTAATGTGGCTGGTGTTTTTGCATTGAAGTCAAAGGAACACAATTTTGCATTGCAGTCACTAGGGGGCGTTTTTGCATTGAAGTCAACAGGCCACTATTTTGCATTGAAGGCAATAGGACGCTATTTTAAAAAATTGGGGGATCCTGCGAGCTACTACAAGCAATAATGCTTTTTCACATCTAAAAGCTGCAGGCACTGGTCATCATCTCATAACATTGTACTTGTGTTTATATCAATATTACAATCGTGCTGCGCTCCAATAATATACTGTAAACGTAAAAATAGTCAACAAAAGAAAATTATATAAAAATAAAATACATAAAACATCAATTGAAAATCACTGTCCCACAAAATTGGAATAGAGAACAAAGTCTGTGTTACTCCAGTGCAAAATCAAACGCAGAGATCAATAGTGTTTAGTCCACTTATATACTATTAATATCTGTGATACAGATCCCGTCTGCCAATCCAATTGCTATAAGTCCTTCTCCCTTCACAACCCTTATGGTACTCAGCTATATTATCAGTGTATCATCACCAGGTGCTTCCCCTTGTGAGTGGACTCTCACCTTGAATAATGTGACCTCGCAATTAAGCTTGGTCAAAGTAAGCATGTTTGCTTCTCCAGGGGCGCCCATTGAGGTACTCACACTTTCCTGGTCCTACCAGCGCACCAGGCTATACATGCAACTGACTCTTATATGATTGTTCCGTCTGTTTGTGCAAGTCGCCAGCACACCCCACTCCTCAAGCCACTCACGCCACAAAGAATCCGGGTGCCACCACTGTGAATGCCCCTCCCCAACGCGGGGAAGGATGCTAGTTTGCATTGAAGTCAATAGGAAGCAGCATGCCATTACAGGATATACTCGAAAAATTAGAATATCGTGCAAAAGTTCATTTATTTCAGTAATGCAACTTAAAAGGTGAAACTAATATATGAGATAGACTCATTACATGCAAAGCAAGATAGTTCAAGCCGTGATTTGTCATAATTGTGATGATTATGGCTACAGCTCATGAAAACCCCAAATCCACAATCTCAGAAAATGAGAATATTGTGAAAAGGTGCAATATTCTAGGCTCAAAGTGTCCCACTCTAATCATCTAATTAAGCCATAACACCTGCAAAGGGTTCCTGAGCCTATGTCTGGTTCGGAAGGAATCACAATCATGGGAAAGGCTGCTGACAGTTGTGCAGAAAACCATAATTGACACCCTCCATAAGGAGGGAAAAGCCTCAAAAGGTAATTGCAAAAGAAGTTCCAAAGTGCTGTATCAAAGCACATTAATAGAATGTTATGTGGAAGGGAAAAGTGTGGAAGGAAAAGGTGCACAAGCAGCAGGGATGACCGCAGCCTGGAGAGGATTGTCAGGAAAAGGCCATTCAAAGGTGTTGAGGACATTCACAAGGAGTTGACCGAGGCTGGAGTCAGTGCATCAAGAGCCACCACACACAGATGGATCCTGGACACGGGCTTCAAATGTCGTATTCCTCTTGTCAAGCCGCTCCTGAACAACAAACAACGTCAGAAGCGTCTTACCTGGGCTAAAGAAAAACAGACCTGGTCTGTAACTCAGTGGTCCAAAGTCCTCTTTTTTGATGAGAGAAAATTTTGCATCTCATTTGGAAACCAAGGACCCAGAGTATGGAGGAAGAATGGAGAGGCACACACTGCAAGATACTTGAAGTCCAGTGTGAAGTTTCCACAGTCTGTGTTGATTTGGGGAGCCATGCCATCTGCTGGTGTTGGTCCACTGTGCTTCATTAAGTCCAGGGTCAACGCAGCCGTCTACCAGGAGATTTTGGAGCACTTCATGCTTCCTTCTGAAGGCGAGCTCTATGGGGATGCTGACTTCATTTTCCAGCAGGACTTGGCACCTGCCCACACTGCCAAAAGCACCAAAATCTGGTTCAATGACTGTGGGATTACTGTGCTTGATTGGCCAGCAAACTCGCCTGACCTGAACCCCATAGAGAATCTATGGGGCATGGCCAAGAGAAAGATAAGAGACATGAGACCCAACAATGCAGAAGAGCTGAAGGCCGCTATTGAAGCATCCTTGTCTTCCATAACAGCTCAGCAGTGCCACAGGCTGATAGCTTCCATGCCATGTCACACTGAGGCAGTCATTGCTGCAAAAGGGGCCAAAACCAAGCACTGAGTACATATGCATGCTTATGCTTTTCAGAGGTCTGATATTGTTCTATGTACAGTCCTTGTTTTATTGATTGCGCGCTCCCGCCCGCTAGCCACGCATGCGCGAGCCGCCGTTTAACCACTTCCGTACCGCTGGACGTCATATGAGGTCCTTGGGTTTGAGTGGGGATATCTGAATGGTGTCTGCAACTACAGGCACCATTCAGATATCGTTCTTTTCTTCTGGCGATTCTCTTTCAGATAAAAGTGGTCTTAGAGGCAGATTCGCCGCAAGATCACTTATCAGTGGCGGGAGAAGTTCCCCCCCTCCCGCCGCTTTCCTGTCATCTCCCCCCTGTATCCGTGAGCCGAGTGAGCGACTCCATAGCACGGCGGGGCGGAAATTACATCAGAAGTCACGTCCGCCCAACGGTCTTAAAGAGCCCATTTTTTTTTTTTTGGGCTGTCATTTGTTTTCAGATTTTTTTATATTTTTTTTGTATTTTAGTGTAAATATGAGGATGTGAGGTCTTTTTGACCCCAAATCTCATATTCAAGAGGATCTGTCATGCTTTTTTCTATTACAAGGAATGTTTACATTTCTTGTAAAAGGAATAAAAGTGATCACATTTAAAAAAAAAAAAAAAAAAAAAGAACAGTGTAAAAATAAAATGTAAAAAGCAAAATAAATAACGAAAAAAAAAAAATTTTAAAGTGCCCCGTCCCCGCGAGCAGAAGCAAACACATACGCAAGTCCCGCCCACATATGAAACCGGTGTTCAAACCACACGCGAGGTATCGCCGCGATCTTTAGAGCGAGAGCAACAATTCTAGCACTAGACCTCCTCTGTAACGCAAAACTGCTAACCTGTAGAATTTTTTAAACGTCGCCAATGGAGATTTTTAAGTTGCAAAGTTTGTCGCCATTCCGCGAGCGGAAGCAATTTTGAAGCATGACATGTTGGGTATCATTTTACTCAGCATAACATTATCTTTCACGATATGGAAAAAAATTGGCCTAACTTTACTGTTTTCTTATTTTTTAACTAAAAAAAACTGAATTTATTTAAAAAAAAGAACGCTTGGAAGACTGCTGCGCAAATATGGTGTGACAAAGTTTTGCAATGACCGCCATTTTATTCTCTAGGGTGTTAGAAAAAAATATATATATAATGTTTGGGGGTTCTAAGTAATTTCATAGCAAAAAACAAAAAAACTGGTTTTAACTCGTAACCACCAAACCCAAAAAACAGGCTTTGTCTTGAAGTGGTTAAAGACGGTGATTCGTGGGGTACTGCCACTCTGCAGCAGTAAAAGTAAGCAAGCAGGTCGGGAACCGGTTAAGCAATGTCATTATTTGAGTTATTCTGCCCCATTCAGACCACAGTAGGGATTCAAGGATCAGGACACAAGTACTTTCAAATGATAAAACCAACACTGCAGAGTTAAGTCCCACAGTAGGTTAGGCACTTAAAATGTGAAGGGAGTTATTTAGCAGTCAGATTAATTGGGTTGCACTTGCAACTGTAACATGACACTGGGGAAAATTAAAGTATATCTATGGTCAAAATGTAAAATCATTTATTAATTTCCATGTTGTATTTCAAGTTCAAAAATTTGTTATAAAGCATTTTAAAGAACATTAGTTGTCGCAAAGGATTATATAGTAAAACAGTTGACATTAAAGAGGAGTTCCACCCACAAATTCATCTATATATATTTCAAATCCTCTATGCATGATAAATCACCTTTAAAAAAAAAAAATTTATATTCACCCTAAGTGCCCTGTTGCTATGTGGTCCCTGTAATCTTCCACTTACTGATCTGCGGCGTTCCGCATTACTTCCTGCCTCGCCTGGGCTCATGGCAGATGTGACTCATCATTTCCCATGAGTCAGTGGGTATCCCTTAGCTGTAAAATCTCATTATTTTCAGACAGGAAATTACACGATTTTGTGGAGGAAAGACATGTTATATATCTTGCCATAACAACAGGATGGGACCTTCCTCCGTCATCGCCCGTTGTTATGGCAACGAGACATACACTCGAGATCAAGAGGTGCATGCTGGGTTATCCAGGAAGAGACTCGAGTAGGGTGCGAGTGGGCTTCACAGACCCACAGCTAAGATGGGAGCTCCCAGTACAGAAAAAAATCAGCAATGTAAGTACGAAATAAATAGGAAGACTATTCAAAGCTATAAATTACTTTATTTATACAATGAATACCAAGTAGGTGGATGCCAGAAAAAAAAAAAAAAAAAATATGTGGACGGAACTCCACTTTAAGTTAATGGGATGACAATGGTGAACAATACAGGGCTACGTTCATGTACATGGGAATAACAGGCACACAAGAAAAAATTTACCCAGAATGCAGTATTCATATGTTTAATTTGGAACAAAATAAAGAACAGGAAAAAAGAATAATCCTGTGCAACAAAGAGAGGAGAGAATGAAGTAAAGGTGTAGCAAAAATATACGAGGATATACGTAGGGAAGGGGTGGGACTAGAGAGGGGATTAAGGGACATTGGGGGAGAAGACATCTGGTCTCTCCATGTGTTCTCCTCTGAAGTGTGTCACCTACAGGCAGGCATTCAGTAGCTTGCCATTTGGTAATGAAAGAAGGGCATAATGAATCCATGTGGTCCACACTGCAGGAATTTTTTCATTGGTGTCCAAGAGAATTCTAGTATATTTCTCGTTGATTAAAAAAAAAAAAAAAAGTAAAGGAAATGTGTCGGGCTTCCATTAAGTATGTGAATTGTTTTCCCCAAGCTCTCGCGACAATTTGTGTGGAGGCTAGTAGTGCATACATGGCTTATTTAACTGGGTCTGAGGGAGGTTGAAGCTGAAGAAGTATAAACCAAGGGTCCCTTGGGAAGGGAAAATTAAATAGGGTATAAAAACATAAGTACTTTGGTCCAAAGTCTAATGAGCATAGGAAAGGTCCACCGGGTGGGCATCACATCTCCTACCACATTGCAGCATCTAAAACACGTTGGTAAGTAAAGGGTTGAAGTTTGCAAATCGATATGGGACCATATACCACCTGGCGACAATGTAAAAGTAAATTCAGCTATGGTTTTTTTGGAGCATGAGATGATCAAAAATATAATTTGTTTCCAATCTTCCTTGGGTTAGGTACACTAAAGGTCTCTATCCCATTTCAAAACATAACCTTGGTCAGTATGTTTGGTTGAGGAATTAAGCTGGGAATAAATAAATAAGAGAGAGGTGTATTATATAGCAGGTAAGCTCGAAGACAGATAGATGGATGGATGGTGAGAGCTCTATTAGCAAGCACTGAGGTAAGCCAAGGTTTGATCACATATAGCATTAGAGCTCTGAGGTTGGGACTTAGAATTTCTCCCTAACTTCTGTCCAAGTGTAACTGGAGTGATCGTTGATAACAGAATATATTGGCATTTATGAAAGTTCCACCAGTGGAAGGCCCAGGGTGGTTCCAGGCCAGGAATAAATAACAGGTTACCCAAAAGTGGTAGCAGTGGCAGTTGTGGTGAAAGTAGTATTTATTAGTGTCCTAGATATTTAAAGTATGCTGCATTAAAGCATTCATCAATAGGGGACTGGGGTGGGAGACAAGGGATTGATTGATTGGTGACCAGGGAACAGAAGAAATCTTAAGTCTACTTACTGAGGGCCTTCTACTTATGCATATAAAGATACTAGTGGAGTAATTTGTGCAGCCGTAAAATATTTAATGAAGTTGTCAGCTCTGAGCTTACCTTGGCATTTATTCATGTGCACTGTGTGTTTGGAAACTCTTGGTCTCTTGTTAGATTATATAAACCTCCTAACGTGATTCTGAAAGGTTTTGAGTGTAAAAGATAGATATAGGGGTTGGATGAGTGTAGAATAAATAAAGAAGTTTTGGCAAAAGCATCATTTTTCCTGGATAGATTGAAGAGGGATTTTGGTGTTAGAAAGTTGTACAGTGGTACCTCGGTTCACAAACTTAATTTGTGAAACAAATCTGGTCACAAACCGAATTGGTCGTGAACAGAGGCAAATTTTCCCATAGGGTTCAATGTAAACCAGGTTAATCCGTTCAGAACTTTTTTTTTTTCTATTTGAACCACAAAGCTAAAAAAAAAAAAAAAAGTACAGTACGAACAGAGGGAACACTAACCTTGCAAATTCTTGCCACCTGCATTTGCGCTTTGCATATTCTTGTCACCTGCATTACTGCTCCGCACTTCCTTCTTGCCACCATGCTTGCTCTGCATTTTCTTTGGAGCTATACTAGGTGTACAGTACAGTATGTGCTAAAAAGCACATCAAAAAGCTTCTCAATACTGTACTGTGTCTTCATAGTACTGTACACTTTCAGTGTCTCTCTGTGACCCGCAATCTCACCAGAGCAGGGAAAAGCAGGTAAAATGGCAGCAAATCCTATTCGTGAACTGAAGCAAATTTTTGTGAACTCTTCTGTTCAAGAACTGAGTTGTTCATAAACAGAAGCACCACTGTAATTGGTCGCAAACCAAGTTTGGAATGAGCAAGTCAAGCATATTCTCAGGTAATCTATACATAGGGAAGCAGGCAAATTAAAAGTCCTGTTTGAGAGATATTATAGTGGTATCCATAAAAAAGATATATTGAGAGCTGAAGGTTTGTTCTCATTAATGGTGGGGGTGGGGGGTTTGGATGCCAGGTCAGCTCCTTGAAAGTCTGCATAAGGCCCCTTTCAAACCTATGCGACTTGTCCTGCGATTTGGAAGTGCAAAGTCGCATGACAAGTCGTTCCCCATGATTTCCAATGAGTACCGTCCATATCTGTACGACTTCAAGCCGCGACAACTTCAAAGTAGTCCCTGCGTTACTTTGGCCCAACTTTGATGCAACTTGAGGTCCATAGACTTCAATGTTAAACCCTCAGTCGCATGTAAATTGCACCTGAATAATATAGATGCAATTTCTGTACGACTTCTGTATGACTTTGTAATATGTTTTCATTGTGCCATAGTTGCAACAAAGTCGGACCAAAGCATAGTCATCCCAAATCGCGCCATAAAAATTGCAGTAAAAATCACGTTGCACAAGTATGAAAGGGGCCTAAGAGCTGATAAGATATGGCTTGAGGGCCAGTAGGGTAGGGAACATCCTTGCAGGGTCCCCCTGTTAATTGGAAAAGGTGCAGACAAGTGGGTAAAGTAGTGCACCTTTCTACATTGTTTTTAATTTTTTTCTAGCCTACTACTGTTAGTCTGAACAATCTCAAAGTTTGTCAATTTACTTTGTAAGGATCCCCACACATATACTTGAATTCTATGAAAACTATTTATTATTCCCTGTGATTGGGTACTGCTCTGTCACAGAATTCAGAAAGCCTGCCATCTGAACTATAAAGGGGTCGGGGGGGGGGGGGGGGTTCAGAGGTGGCGTTAGAACATCAATCACTGCTAGCAGGCAGGAAGGTACCATGGGACGTGTAGTCCTTAGAAATCAAAAGTAAAAGCTACAAAGCATGCAGGGTAATTATGGAAAGAGATGGGGCAGCATACAAGCAGTACTCACAAGATGAAAAAAGATTTTTCAAGTGATCATATTGGATTGTCAAATATAACCATGTTATAAATTGAAAGTATATGCTGTGACCATAGACTTCCTTTAACAAAGTGTTTCACACAGCACCCAATTGGCTTCTTTCATTTTTTCCCACATAGCTTAGAAAATTAAAATTTAAAAGTTGATTGGTTGAGCTCCAGTTGAGACAAAGTTTGTTGGAAAGTTCAGTAGTTTTTCACAAACACAATCTCTTAAGCTAGCCATACGTGGCTGGAATTTCAGCCAATTCCTGTTAAATGGGCCAAAATTCAATTTGTAGATGACCCTGTAGGCAATTATAGGCCAAAGAGTGACTACATACTATCCAATGCAATCAGTGTTCAGGTATTCATACAGCTGTGGGTGCTGTGGCTGCCTGAATACAAAGACCCCTCAGCGAAGATTCCTCCTTCCATGCCACTTAGCACTGTTCAGACCACAGGTTGAATAAGAGAAATCTCAAGTGTATGGCTAGTTTTACCATAGGAGAGGCAGAGGAATGTGTACGCAGACAACTGATCTCCAAAAAGTGCTATGCAAAGACAGCACTGAAGAGTACAAGAACTTCATAAAAATGAGACTTTATTACACTAGTAACTTGCATCTTAATAACTTCCAACAGCAGTGACCTTAAATGACATATTAGCCATCTGCTGCCTACAATGATAATCACTCCAAGCCCACATCTTTACAGATTTTCTTCTTCCTTTATGTGTTAAACTCCCTTTTGTCTATAGATCAGTCAGTACGAGACAATGCTAGCAAATTGCTATGATACCATCTACTGATAAAATGTTCCAACACAATGCTGAAAGTGTAGCCAGTCTAGCATGCCTGTATTCAGCAATGCCTGCCAACATTCACAGCCTCTGCAATATCTATGTATGCCCATTAAAACCCCTATGATATAACCAGACAGTTTTGTAATTCTCTAGGATTAGGATCTCGTTTAAAGAGAACCAGTTACAACTGAGCTAATCCAAAAATTTGAATACTCAGTCATAAAGTATATGTAAACTATAACTTCTCTTATTTGCTCCCTTTTGATCTGTTCAATACACCACTGAGGCTGGGTTCACACTGCTCCGATCTCAGAGATCGCATACGATTTCGCACCGCACTGCAGTGTGAACCATATGCGATCTCTGTGCGATGCAAAATCAGCTATAGAGGTTGTATGGCTGAATTTGCATCGCAATCAGAGCAAACTCGCACATGACCCTTTTTTTCGCAGGGTCAGAATTCCTGTGCGGGTTTGCAGTTCGCAGTGCGATATGCGTACTCATTTGGGGGTGTGATTAACATTGTATTGACACTCCCCAGAGTTCGCATATTGCAGTGTGAACTGCCGCTCAGACCTGTGATGCGGGAATTCGCACCGAAGCAGTGTGAACCCAGGCTGAAAGTGATTTAAGTCTGCTCTGTAAGTGCACAAAAATACCTGCTGATCCAGCCAGAAGCTGTCCTGTGCACTATAGGAATACAGAACATCTACCATATCCGTTATGAGAACATAAGAGCAGGGATGTGCAGTGAGGTCAGTGGCTGGTGAGGCACTGGCTAGTATCAGAGCCAGATACACACAGGTTACATACGCCACAAACGTTAGAACGAGAGCAATAATTCTAGCACTAAACCTCCTCTGTAACTCTAAACATGTAACTTTCACAACATGCAAAAGAAAAAAGAAAAAAAAAAATCGGGCTAACTTAACTTTTATTTTTTTAAATTCATGAAACCGTTTCTTTCCAAAAAAAAGCGTTTGAAAAACTGCTGCGCAAATACTTTGTAACATTAAAAAGTTGCAACGACCGCCATTTTATTCCCTAGGGTGTCTGCTAAAACATTTTATATATAATATATATATATAATATATATATATAATATATATAT
>BLSH010015614.1:1432031-1454532 GCA_018402905.1 Glandirana rugosa
TTCACCAATTTCCTTTCGTGAGATGGTAGAAATATTAGTTATAAACAAAAACCAACATTGTACTGTTTTACACCTTTAAAAGTTTTATGAACCCATCTTCTCACACAGCAGCTCCGCCCATCCTTCACCTCTGCTGCCCATTCACCAAAGCTTATGTATATTCTGAATGAGTTTACATAATACAAAGTGATCTGTAATTGGGAAGGAGGAAGGGAGAGGTGGGGGGCAAAGCAGCTGCATGAGACTTTGTAACTGAAGGAGCCGAGACCAGAAGGTCCAGCGTTGGAGCTCTGGAAACATAGTAGCTATGCCCCCTAGAGCAGCATTAAACCATCAGATAAGGCTGGGTTCACATACAGTGCCTTGAAAAAGTATTTTGAAAATTTCCACATTTTGTCATGTTACAACCAAAAACAAATATTGATTATAAAGATGGTAGAGTGCTTTCCTTTAACCACTTCGCAACCAGGCCAATTCTGACATTTCTCTCCTACATGTAATAATCATTGGTTTTTTTTTGCTAGAAAATTACTCAGAGCCCCCAAACATTTTATATATATATATATATATATATATATATATATATTTAGCAGAGATCTTAGGGAATAAAATGGTGGTCATTGCAACTTTTTATGTCACGCGGTATTTGCGCAGCAATTTTTCAAACGCGGTTTTTTTTGGAAAAAAAAGTTTCATGAATTAAAAAAAAACAGAACAGTAAAGTTAGCCCAATTTTTTTCTATATTGTGAAAGATAATGTTACGCCGAGTAAATAGATACCCAACATGTCACGCTTTTAAAATTGCGCCCACTCAGGAAATGGCGCCAAACTTTGGTACTTAAAAATCTCCATAGGTGATGCGTTAAAATTTTTTACTGGTTACATTTTTAGAGTTACAGAGGAGGTCTTGGGCTATAATTATTGCTCTCGCTCTAACGCACGTGGCGATACCTCACATGTGTGATTTGAACAACGTTTACATATGCGGGCGCGACTAATGCGTGCGTTCACTTCTGTGCGCGAGCTCGCGGACACGGGGCGCTTTAAATTTTTTTCTTTTTAATTATTTATTTTACCTTTATTTTTTTATTTTTTACACTTTCTCTTTAATTTTTTTTTTTTTTGATCACTTTTATTCCTATTACAAGGAATGTAAACATCACCTGTAATAGGAATCTTGCGTGACAGCAGGTCCTCTTTATGGGGAGATATGGGGTCAATAAGACCTCACACCTCCCCTCTAGGCTTGAAAGACCGAGATCTGAAAAAAAAAACGAGCGATCTCGGTCTTTTCCGCCGAGTAAGCGGTCATTGTTTACATCACATGACCCGGACGTGATGTCATACGTCGCGCCCGGGCCTCCGAGGCGCATTGAGATGACTGGTGACCATCTGGTCATCAGTCATCACTATGCACAGCAACCGCCGGTGACGGATCTGTTCTCGGCGGCGTCCATCGGCGGCCTGGGAGAAGCACCGGAGGGCGGCGGGAGGGGGGGGGTGTCCCCTCCCGCTGCCGATAAGAAAGATCAAGCAGCTGAACTGCTGCTGTGATCGTTCTTATGGTGCAGGGAATCACCGGCGGAAAAAAATGACACCTGAATGATGCTGGTAGGTGCCGGCATCATTCAGAGATCACCACTCAAAGACAAGGACGTCTTTAGACGTCCTGCGGTCGGGAAGTGGTTAAATCATAAAGTTCCTATGTGCAACAAATTAACATGATACAAAAACACATTACAAATAACGAGTATAAAATACTAACAACCACTGTAATGGTACAACAAACTGTATGTAAACATATCTTCCCAAGAAATCCATACAGTGATAAAGTGCTAGTGCATAGAGATCAGATAAATCTGCTGGTACCCATGTAAACACACATATATATATATATATATATATATATATATATATATATATATATATAATTTGTGGTGACAATAATTTTTGCCCATAGCTCAAGCTCTGTCAGATGGATGGAGAGCGTCTGAACAGCAATTTTCAAGTCTTGCCACAGATTCTCTATTAGATTTAGGTCTGGACTTTGACTGGGCCATTTTAACACATGAATATGCTTTGATCTAAATCATTCTATTGTAGCTCTAGCTGTATGTTTAGGGTCGTTGTCGTGCTGGAAGGTGAACCTTCGCCCCTCTCTCTAGTCTTTTGCAGACTCTAACAGGTTTTCTTCTAAGATTTCCCTGTATTTGGCTCCATCCATCTACCTATCAACTCTGACCAGCTTCCCTACCCCTGACCTGTCTAGTGCATTGCTTGGCCTTCATGATGCAGTTTGTTCGCTAAAGTTCTCTAACAAACCTCTGAGGGCTTCACAGAACAGCTGCATTTATACTGAGATGAAATTACACAAAGGTGGACTCTATTTACTAATTAGGTGACTTCTGAATTGGTTCCTCTAGATTTTAGTTAAGGGTATCAGAGTAAAAGGGGGCTGAAAACAAATGCATGCCACACTTTTCACATTTTTATTTGTAAAAATGTTGAAAACCATTTATCATTTTGCTTCCACTTCATAATTATGTGTCATTTTGTGTTGGTCTATCACATAAAATCCCAATAAAATAAATTTATGTTTTTGGTTAAAACATGACAAAATGTGAAAAATTTCAAGGGGTATGCATTTTCAAGGCACTGTAAACGCAGTGCAGGAAGTGCAGCGAATCCCGTGCGTTTCCCACGCTGCACTGAAATCACAAGGTGTTTGTACAAACCGCAGTGAGTGTCAATGTTAACGACACCCCAAAATGGTTTGCAAAATGCAGTGAGGTTGACAGAATCGGATCGCATGGGTATGATTACAGTGCGGGGGGGGGAAAGGGTCCTGCACTTGTTTTTGTGCAGATGCAATGCGATTTGACCATACAAATGTACAAATGAATGGCTCAAATCGCACCACACAGGCATCGCATGTGATCTGAATAGGAATGTGGTGCGATTCCTATCTGAATCACAAGCAGTGTGCAGCACCGCATATATGTGAATCCAGCCTAAAAAGAGAAGTCCACAAGGTGACCAGCAAGATTGTAAACAATTACATATATATCCAGTGTAGTAAGGGGAAAGAGGAGGGTAATGTGAAGGGGGCGGAGGACACTGCTGTGAAGGGGAAACTGTAATATGCAGGGCGGGTGATGTAAGAATGGGATTTAAGAGGAGGGGGCTGTGATGTGAAGGATCTGAGTGACCACACAAACATGAAATTCAGACCTCGGTTAGCAGAAAATTTTACTGATTGGACCTCCGTGAATTTTGATTCTGTAAATGGAGGAGATGATCATGTTCAGTGAGTGTAATTAGTGAAATAACTTTTGCAATGGAGGAGAGGACAGGAGGTGTGTGACCCTGATGGATCATTTTTAGTGTAGCTGAGCCTGGAGACCCAAAGCTGTTAAACCTCACAGTGCTTGAACTCCAGCAGCAGGAGGAGGACAGGGTAGCCCTGCAGGGACAATTTCTACAGAATCCAGCAGCCTGCACCTTGTGGAACATTACAGGTAAGCAATGTAACTAAAGCAGTAGAGAAAAAAAATGTTTAGTTAAACTTTAGCTTGAATTCTAAAACCATAAAATATCGGAGATATAGGGCATCAAAAGTAAGAGATACAGAATAGAAATTAAAGGTCAAAATAATTCAAGTACCATGTTGATATAAAAAAAATAATTTGGAAGCGATAAGGAATAGCAGCAGTAATATTAGCCTTGATGGGACAGTTAAAACTACAACCATTTCTAGCTAGCCCTATCGAAGACCAGACGCGTACGTCAATCATGCCATCCACAGCGCTCTAATGCCCCAAAGCATGCAAATCCACATCTTATATTAGCATTTACAGGATGAATTTTATTGGAAACAGTGTGAAATCTGCCCAAGGCAAATTATTAAAGCGTGGCTATAAATTATTTCCTTGGGCGCAATTAACATTTTTTTTCTCCCTTCCATTCTCTAATAAATACATATTCTCTCTCAGAAAGGCTGTTCAATGTTACGTGGCTTAATCAAAATCTCACTGCTCCAACTGAACAGCCTAATTTTAAATGAAGATGTTATTAGACTGCAGCAAAAAGAAAAGAAAAAAAAAATAATAAAAAAAAAAAAAACTTGTCACTCATTTCCATTTGTCTCCTGCTGCTAAATTACTTCATTAAACATGAACAGCTTGAGGTAAGTAAAAGCTTAAACGTTACTTTTTTTTTTCTTTTCAACCAGAAAGTCACTTAGGTGGAATATTGAGGCAAGGACAGGCAATCGTCATCCGAAGCGACATTCCAGCACCATCATCTGAAGGAATGTTATGAAGACTGGGCTCTTAGCATTGTGTGGGAAGACAGGGGGGACGGGTGACAGATGCTGGTGATTATGAGGGAGATCGTAAACACATATGGAAGCATTATAATTGGATTTCATTATGAGAAAAATACAAGCAAAAGTAATTTACTGTTAAATCACCAGCTCCTCATATTCCAATTTAGGAAAAGTGACGTATTCTAGGAAATAAGTGGTTCTATGGCCATTCTTGGGTTCCTGAAAATACTACTAAGCTTACGGTAAAACTTAGAATTACATTTCGAAAGAAAAACATCCTTTCTTAGGAAAAAATGATCACAGGGGAGAAAGGAATGGAATGAAGAATAAACTTACAGCAACCAGCATTCCTTTTTCTGAAATCAGCTAAGGCGCCATTCCCACTTGTGCAACTTGTCATGCGACTTTGGACACAAAGTCGCAGCCCATGTATTTCAATGGAAGCCCTTCAAATCTAAGACTTTAAAAAAGTCCCAGCACTACTCTGATGTGACTTGAGTGCCACATACTGCAATGTAAACTCTCAAAAGCCGCATGGAAGTCACTTCTGAATTTTATCAATGCGACAGTTGGGCAACAGTCAAAGTCGCATCCAAATCTCATCCATCCAAATATGCAAAGTTGTAATGTAAAGTCGCAATGGAAATCATAAAACTTGGTAGTCCACAAGTATGAATAGAGCCTAAGCAATAAATTGTGATTGGTTGCTGTAAGGGCCAGTTCACACCACATGCAGTCCAGGGCGTTTTTTCCTGCACCAAAAACGCGTGGATAGTGGGTTATATGGTTTTCAGTGGCATAGTTCACGCCAGTGCTGTCAGTTCCAGAAAATAAACATGCTGCATTTTTTCTGCACTGGACTGGACCCCGGTAAAATGCATCAAAAACACACCGGAATGCACCTAAATGCACCAAAAACGCACTGTATAGAATCAAAAGCGTGCATGCAGAAACACATCTGGACTGCATTTCTATGGTGTGAACTAGCCTTAAAAGGTTTTTGTGCTATATAAAATATTTTTAGACCTGCTTTGCCTACAAGCATTAATTTTAAAAGCGGTTTTCTTACCTGCAAAGTAAAGGTATAATGTGCTAGTATGCATCGCATACTAGCACATTATGTAAAACTTACATAAAAACAAAGCCCTCCAGCGATGCGATGTCACCGCTGCTGGGCGCTTCCATCATCACCCAGTCTTCTTTCCGTGTCCGTGGACTCCAGCTGTGTGAATGGCTGGAGCCGCGATGACGTCACTCCCGCGCGTGCAGGAGAGCCACTGTTTATGGCCCGGGACTGAAGGAATCACCTAAGTGGCCATTCCTTCAGAGTGCATGCATCAATGACATCATCAGTTGCAAATATAGTAAATACCTCCTAAACGTAGCATGTTTAGGAGACATACCTATAGGTATGCCTTATTATAGGCTTACCTATAGATACAAGTCAGAGTTGTACTTTCATTTTAAATATTTGTCTGAAATCCTACTAAGACCATCCATACACGGTTACAATACACATACACTGCGGGTTGAAGGAAAGAAAATCAATACATACTCCCATTCATGCTAAACAGTGTAGGAATCTACACTGCAGGCTATTGTATTCAAATATTTGCAGAATCCGTGGCCATCCAAATACCAAAAGAGTAATCTTATTCAATGCAGGTGCAGTTAAAGAAGATAATTGTTCTACCTGGCTCAGGCGATTTTTAAATAAACATCTGTCAAACTAGGTGATGCACAGAGCCACCCATGAACATTGAATGCAGGAATGTTTAATATAGATCATAAAGCAAACCTGTGAGGTACACATTTAAATAACCTGCCTATGAACAGGCACCACAAGCTCCAGGATTTTACGTTTGATAGCCAGATTGAAAACTCCCACTCAGCTCAGTTTCACTTTGTCCCTAGGATACATGCCTTATTTCTGGGCTAAAACCTTAAACCCCTGTCCAATAAGGTCACTTTATTGGTCAATATAGGCACTCTTATGGGACGGGGCGCAGGCAGGTGGATGGGGCTTAGTCCAGAACTCAGGTTGATCCCCGGTAAAGTGAGCCAAGCATTAGAGAAGCACAGAGAAAGAAGGGCTTTCTGTTAAATGAAGGTAAAGGCAGTGCTCTCTTTTCAATTGCACTTTTAGTATAAAATGTTTACAACTAATCAAAAAGTTTACTTTAGTAGGAGGGCGTAGCAAGTTTTAGGCTCCTTTCACACTTGTGCCACGATTTTACCGTGATTTCGGATCAGTACGACATTGGTCCGACTTTGTTGCAACTTTGGCACAATGAAGACCTATTACAAAGTCGTACAGAAATCGCATCCATTATTCAGGTGCGATTTGCATGCGACTTTGAGGGTTTAACATTGAAGTTTATGGATATATATATTTTACCTGTAGGTAAAAATAGGATTTTTTGACTTACCGTAAAATCCTTTTCTCTGAGTTCATTGACAGACGCAGCCTCTTATTCATGACACGTGGGGTTTATGCACCTTTTACCGGAGTAGACTAGGCAAAAACGAAGGCTGTCCTTAATCAGCGTATAACCCCTCAGCCCTGCATAACATATCAGTCCGTAACAAGCCGTACAAACACAGGATTTTACGGTAAGTCAAAAAATCCTATTTTCTCTTACGTTTATTGACAGACGCAGCTTCTTATTCATGACACGTGGGGACGTCCCACAGCGGTGTCAACAAAGAGGGGTTGGTAAACAATAACAACTGTACCCAATAGAATGATCTCGGGAGATGCCAGCCTCGCCTACACCGCCGCCTGCAACACTTTGCGGCCAAAAGCAGCATCCACAGATGCTGACACATGAACTTTATAAAATTTAACAAAAGTGTGCACCAAGGCCCAAGTAGCCGCCTTGCACACCTGAGACACCGACGCTTGGTGTCTGAAAGGCCAGGAAGTGCTAATCGTCCTGGTGGAATGAGCCGTGACCGGAAAGGGGGGTTTTTGGCCCCGAACAGCATTCCCATGGGTCACAGTCTGTCCGATCCAACAGGATACAGTGGCCGACAAAGCCGCCAAACCTTTGCGCGACCCTTCCGTCAGCACAAACAGTGCATCCGACCTCCGAAAAGGAGCCGTAGCTGCCAAATACACCCGCAAAGCCCTCACTCCAAGGAATGCAGAGAAATCTCCTTAGGATGAAACGGACGCGGACATAAGGAAGGGAGGACAATGTCCTCATTAATGTGAAAAGAGGAAACCACCTTCGTTAGGAACGAAGGAGACGGACGCAGCACCGCCTTATCCTTATGTAGGACCAAATAAGGAGACCTACACGACAAAGCCACCATTTCAGACACCAGCCTAGCGGATGTAATGGCCACCAAGAAGGCAACCACCTGAGACAGCAATTGCAAGGGAATATCCCTGATCTGCTCATATGGCGGTTTCTGCAGCACAGAGAGTACCAAGTTCAGATGCCACGGTGCCAGGGACGAGCGTACCTGAGGAGCCACATGATGTACACACTGTACAAATGTACGGATCAAAGAATGCATCGCCAAAGGACGCTGAAAAAGAATCGCCAGAGCACAAGTCTGACCTTTGAGTGTGCTCAAGCAAACTTTTGATCCAGGCCTTGTTGAAGGAAGGCCAGCACCCGAGATACCGAAAAAGAACGGGGGTTCCAACCCCCCGCCTCACACCAGGCAATATAGGCTTTCAAGGTGCAATGATAGATCTTGCGCGAAGTGCACTTGCGCGCCTTAAGCATGGTGGGGATCACTGTCTCGGAGACCCCCCCCCCCCCCGTCCCTCAGTACCTGGGACTCCATAGCCATGCCGTCAAAGCCAGCGAGGGTAAAGCAGGGTGCAAATGGGAGTCTCCAGGGAACATCTGTTACCATCCGCACCACGTCGGCGTACCAAGGACGCCGAGGCCAATCCGGAGGCACCAGGATTGTCGGGATTCCCTCCACTTCTATCCTGCACAGTAACCGCGGTAGAAGTTTGAGAGGAGGAAAGGCGTACAGAAGCCTGTACCGGGACCATGGGGCCACCAGGGCGTCCGTGGCTACCGCCAACGGATCCCTTGACCTGCACACGAAGGTCTTCAACTTGTGATTGAATCTGGACGCCAGGAGATCCACATCTGGCGTGCCCCACCTTTCGCAAATCTGGCAAAACACCTCTGGATGCAGGGACCATTCTCCCTGGTCCAGCGTTTGGCGACTGAGAAAGTCAGCCTTCCAGTTTTCTACGCCCGGAATGTAGATGGCGGAGATTGCCTGCACGTGAAATTCTGCCCACCTTAGAATATGGGCTGCCTCTGCCGCTGCTGCCAAGCTCCTTGTTCCGCCTTGATGGTTCACGTACGCCACCGCTGTGGCGTTGTCCGACTGAACCTGAACCAGGAGGCCGCGCAGCTTGCCGACCAGTGGGAGAGACAGAACCTGATCGCCCTCAGCTCCAACACATTGATCGGAAGATGAGACTCCTGCGCCGACGAATGGCCCTGAGCCGACAGCTGCCCCAGGACTCCTCCCCCGTGACTATCGACCACTCCAGGGGAAGGAAAAACTTCCCCAAGGTCAGTGCCGGGGGCCCGAAGCCACCAGGTCAACGACTGCCTGGTCTGATGATCCAGCCGGACCAGCAGATCCAGAGATGAGGGAGACTTGTCCCACTGCAGCAGTATCACTCGCTGCAGGAGCCGGGTGTGACTCTGGGTGTACGGTATTACATCGAAGGTCGAGACCATGTACTCCAACACCCGCATGCAGAAACGTAAGGAGGACCACCATCGTGACAACAGGATTCACGCTGCTTGTAGCGTCAGCAACTTAGCCGGAGGTAGAAATACCTTCGCCTGCACCGTGTCCAATATCAGGCCCAGATATTCCAGGTGACAGGAGGGGGTCGACTTCTGTAGATCGATTAGCCAACCGAAGTCCTGCAGTGAGGTCAGGGTGATAGCAACATTGTCCTCCAGAGCCGGAGCTGACTCGCAGGAGAAGATCGTCTAGGTAAGCTACCACAGCAATGCCTCTCTGTCTCAGCAGAGCCAACAGCGGGGCCAGGATCTTGGTGAAGACCCGCGGAGCCGAGGCCAGACCGAAAGGTCACAAATTGATAATGGAGGTCCCCTACAGCAAAGCGCAGGAAGCGCTGGTGCAGGACACAAATGGGAACATGAAGACACGCGTCCCTGATGTCCAGGGACACCAGAAAATCCGCCTGGTGCAGGGCGACCACGACCAAACGGACAGACTCCATCCTGAATTTGCACGCCTTCACGAAGTGATTGAGCGCTTTCAAGTCCAGAACCGGCCTGACCCCCCCTTCTTTGGTACCACAAAGAGGTTTGAGTAAAAGCCGTGGAATCTTTCCGACGGAGGAACTGGCACAATTACCCCCTGTTCAGACAGCCTCTAACAGTTAGCAGACGGCCCGGAGGGAGTCTTAAATTTGACGGGAAGAACCTGTCCGGGGGCTGAGTACTGAACTCTATCTTGTACCCGGAGGACACCACCTCCCGCACCCACCGGTCGGAGATGCGAGCGGCCCACCGAACCCCAGAGACGGGCGGGGGCGACCCATCATGCGGAGGAGGACTTCTCCCCCGTCTTTTCGGGCTTGCGCTGCCAGGGCCGCTTACCAGTCCCAGAGGCAGTCTTGCCAAACCGGGAGCCCTTGCCCGCAGAACCAGGCGCACAAAAAAAAAAAAACGCTTCTGGCCAGAGGACTGAGGCCCCTGCTTGTGGCGCTGTTCTCGCCACTTGGGTTCCGGAAGAACCCCGGTGAAATCCTTAATGATTTCATCCAACTGGGCCTCTAAAAAACGCATTCTTAGACGCGTGGTCAACCGACCAGCGCCGCAGCACCGCAGCCACAGCAGGCGTCTAATAATGATCGCAAAAACAGACATTTTTGACAGCATCGGTACCAAGTCCAGTGCTGCGTCACAGAGGTAACGAAGTCCCTGCACCAGGTGGTCTGCTCGCTGCACCGATTCAGGCGAATCCACGCAGCCCCGAGCATCACTCCACTCCATCGCATACTCCGTGAGCGACTGTGCCACCATGACCAACGCCAAGGCCGGCCTCATGGCTGCCCCCGCCAGCAAGAAAAGTGCCTTGGACACTGCTTCCGTCCGCCTATTGGCGGGCCACCGGCGGATCCACCGTGGGGGAGGCCCATTTCTGTAACAGGCTGTCCTCAAAGGGATAGCGCACAGAAAAACGTTTTGGCAGAGTAACGGAATTTAGCGGACGCTGCCATTCCTTATAGACAAACTGGTCAAAATACTGGAGATAGGGAAACACCTTGGGAGCACGGGATGGCTTCTTGGACCCAAAAGTGTAGGCAGACGCCTGTGACTCCCCAGCCTGGTCCAGCCGTAGAGAATTACAAACGGCCGTGACCAGGGCGCCCACCAGCGCCCTTTCGCGCGCCACCGATACCCGCTTCCCAGGGAGAGAACCAGCGACACTTGCTGAAATACTGCCCTCCTGCAGATGCTTGATAAGAGGCTACCTCTGCTGCCACTGCCGTCCCAAGCGCCGACCAAGAAGAGGGAGAAGTGGCGCCAACCCACACGTGTTATTTACATTGGCGACGATCGCCTCGTGGCACGAGGGACCAGTACGAGCTGGGCGAAGGAACGTGCAGCGAACGGGCGGGCGAGTGAACCGGCGGTCAGGTGGGGAGGTTTAGAGAGAAAGTAGGGAAAAACACCCGGGTCACCTGTACCCCCTCCGGAACGGGCACCCTTCCAGACGGGCGTAGCGGGTAGCTACCCGGAGCAGACTTCCTCCCCCCAGGTGGGGAGGGATGCTGCTGCCCATGCGACCCCTGGAGCGAGCCGCAGCCCGGTCACTGGGTACGCAGGTGGGACGTTTAACCCACCGGCCACCCGCACGGACCGGGTACGATGCGGCGGACCCCGCTATAGCTAAGGGTGGCTCGCATCCGTCGGCCGTGCTGGGGAGATGTCAGGACAAGGGATATCTGCATGTCCCCCAGCCGGCTACTTGATTGCAGTCTTAATCAGAAGGCTTGCGCAAAAAGAAAACAAAAAAAATAGGGGAACCACAGATCCCAGCAGGTAACCAGGTCTAACTCCTTGCACTAGGCAGAAAAAAACTGATATGCTATGCAGGGCTGAGGGGTTATATGCTGAGTAAGTACGGCCCCCTGGGAGGGGCCAGATTTGCTTTTCTGAACTGATTTCAAAAAACATTCTTGCAGTAGGTCCAATTATATGTATAGGGTTACAAAGCCCTTTGTTGATAGGTGTTGACAATATTTAAAAAAAAAAGCAACAAGCAGTCAAATCTAAGACATACAGTGGATATAAAAAGTCTACACCCCCCTGTTAAAATGTCAGGCTTCTTCATATGTCTGGACTATGGGGTAGAGTGGCAAGACAGAAGCCTTTTCTTACAAAGAAAAACGTCCAAGCCTGGCTAAATTTTGCAAAAACATATCTGAAGTCTCACAAAAGCATGTGGGAAAAGGTGTTATGGTCTGATGAAACCAAGGTTGAACTTTTTGGCCATAATTCCAGAAGATCTGTTTGGCGCAAAAACACTGCACATCACCAAAAGAACACCATACCCACCATGAAGCATGGTGGTGGCAGCATCATGCTTTGGGGCTGTTTTTCTTCAGCTGGAACAGGGGCATTAGTGAAAAGGTAGAGGGAATTATCAACAGTTTCAAATACCTGTCAATTTTGGCAAAAAACCTTCAGGCTTCGATCGTTAGCCTTTGACTGCGGAAAGTGGAGGAAATAAACAAATTGGAGGATCTTATCCTCACTTCTAGACACCAACGATATTCCAAAACGTGATATAATAATATATGCCTCATAGGTGTCAGGTAAACTCAGATGAAACATGTGTCTTCATCACCCTACAAACTATAGCAGCCCTGTGGCTCCGAATTTCCCGTCCCTCCCCTTTCCGACACCTTCCCACCCTGCCCCCTCCCCATCCTTCCCCACTTAGCCCTCCCCCATTCTCTTATGCCATTTCCCCCTCTCACAATTTCTTGCTTATCTTCTCCTCCCTCCTATTGCATTGCTCTTCTTTTCCTCTCCTCCTACTCTGCACCTTATATACAAAGAAAATTGGTCTTGACAGGTTGTGTGCATCGATTATACAAGTAGACTCTCCCATTAGAGTCACGCTCAATATAATGGTTTTCTAATTGGCTTACAGCGTGGCATTATACGGTATAGTATACATTCCGATATTGCATGGTGCCTTTACGGATACCTTCCTAATAATACTTGATACCTAGAGGCACTGTACTACTGTTATTCTTTGGATGCATTCATACTAAAATCGCCACACTGCTCATATAAAATGTGCTACGTGTATTTGCATCCATTCTGCGTGAGTTCTACAGATCCTGTCTTTTGTTCCTGTTTAAATAAAAGGTTTCGGAAAAAAAAAACCTTCAGGCTTTTGCTAGAAAGCTGAACATGAAGAGGAACTTCATCTTTCTGCATGATGATAGCCCAAAGCATACATAAAAATCAACAAAGGAATGGCTTCACCTGAAGAAGCTTAAAAGTTTTGGAATGGCCTAGCCAGAGCCTAGACCTGAATCCGTTTGAAAATCTGTGGGGTGATCTGAAGAGGGATGAGCACAGGAGATGCCTTCGCAATCTGACAGATTTGGAGTGTTTTTGCAAAGAAGAGTGGGCAAATATTGCAAAGTCAAGATGTGCCATGCTGATAGACTCATTCTCAAAAAGACTGAGTGCTGTAATAAAATCAAAAGGATTCTTCAAGAAAGTATTAGTTTAAGGGTGTGCACACTTATACAACCATATTCCACCTAAAGATTTTAGTTTGTTTTTCAACTGAGTTGTACAGTATATAGGTCACATTAAGCCTGGGTTCACACAGACATAGCATGTGATTCACACCCGCACTTTGGTGCCGATAGCATGCGATGTCTGTGCAATGCGAGTTCAGCCATAGAGTTGTATGGCTGAACTCACAGATTTGCAGGAAAACTGTGCAGGGACTTTTTCCCCCCACACGGGAATCGGATCGCATGGGTGTTCTCCCCTATGCGATTCGATTCCTATGCGAGTTCACAGTTTGCACGGCCATCTGTGAACCGTTCTTGGGGTGTCATTAACATTGTATTGACACCCGTAGCGGTTCACAGAGGGCAGTGTGAACTGCCTGCGGGAGAGATACGACGCTGGAACCGGCGCTTGAATCGCGCCGGTTCCTGCATTGCATGTGTGAACCTAGCCTAAAGGTGGAAAAAGTTCTGAAATGATTTAGCTTTGTCTCATTTTTTTACATCACAGAAACCTGACATTTAAACAGGGGTGTGTAGACTTTTTATATTCACTGTAGTAGTCATCTGCATGTTTTTTGTTTCCTAAAACAACAGAAGAGAATGAAAAAAGGTGTCCCCTAAAACATTTCAGATGCCTTTGCTCTCGGCTTCTGAAAAAAAAAAAAAAACCTGTAATGAGAGAATATGTTGGTTTCTACTTCTTCTGACCCCTTATACAGAAAGGATAATTGACCAATAAAAAGCTGATCTACTGGAAGCACCTGTGTGCATCTCAAGGATATTGAGTGGAACTGCAAGTTTATAGCACCTCCGAGTAGGTATACTACATTTATAGGCAGCCCATGACTTATCTACAAAGGGACTTCATGTATACATATTTTATATATATATATATATATATATATATATATATATATATACATTTTTATATATATATATATATATATATATATATATATATATATATATATATATATATATATATACACACACATATACATATACACACACACACACGCACGCATGCATATATATATTTTTTTATTTATTTATTAGGAGTTAAAGCAGAGCGACGGTCATTTTTTTCATCTTTCCATCTATTAAATCCTCCGCCCTTGTTGTTTTAACTTTGGATAGTAAAACATTTTTTTTTTCTGCCAGTAAATACCTTATACAGCCCCCCTTCCTGTTTCTTGTCTGTAAAAATGCCTCGGCATTTGACATCATGTACAGCTCCCTATCACTCTCGTGAGAGTTTGTCATAAAAGGGCCAATGAGAGCTGCAGAGCTGGAGGTGTGCCTCTGTGTAAATCCAGGAAGTGAACAGGCAGCAGCTTCAGCTGCCCACAGTTAAAATCAATGCAGCCAGACTCAGTGGAGGGAGATTTCTGCAGCATATTTTGCAAGTACAGAATCACAGTATATATAAAATAATATGCAAAGTGGTTGGAGGGAAGCTTCAGAATTGCAAAGATGTTTTTATTACAAATTATGTGAACAGACTGCTGTTCCTCTTTAAGGAAACAAATTGTTTCATTTAACTCACTGGCTTCAGCAAATTGCTCATATAAAACAAGGATGGGCTACAATGGGGAACAAGAGAATAACTCAAAGCATATGGAAGATACCAGAAATGCCAGGCCAAAATAGAGTGTTTAAACCTTTTACTACCATTGACATACATACGTCAGGGCAACTTGGAGTTTTACACACACCTGGCGGCTACTGGCTATCAGATGGAAGCAATTTGGCGGCTGTGCAGCCACCAGAAGGCTTCCGCACCCCCATGTTACAGCAGGTGCCCCACAGCCATCTTCAGACCCAGGACAAGCATGGTAGGTGCAATCAGGTTGGGGGGGGGGGTAGACCAGCAAACATCCGTGGGTGGTCTCTTTTCCATTACTGACCCCTAAGTGACGTATAGAATGTCACTTCCAGGTCCTCGTGTCTCTTCAGGACACCTTATGGGGTTTTTTTTGTTTTTTTTTAGTTCACTGGCAGCAGAGACAGAGACTGATGGTCACTGAGTCACCAAGTTTATCATTAAGTAAGGTAGAAGGTATTATTCCCTGAGGACACCTAGAAAGAGAGAGGTCACCATATCCATACCCAAAGAGGGAAAAACCCTCATCAGACCTAATAACATATACTTTTAGGTCCACAGCTTAAGATGGATGCATTGGAGTGAAGGTGGCAGGACCCATTTGCGTGTTGGTATAGACGTGTGACATTCTTTAGTGAAGGAAGATATGATTTTAACACAGTTACCCACATTTCTGGGACAAGAGATTTTGAATTGGGACTACAGCAACTATTTTCACGGACTTGTACTAAATTATTTATCACCTTGTGATTTTTAGTTTGGATTTGGACTGCTTTATCTTACAGTTTGGATTTATAAGCAGCACGTTATATATTATTTATAGAGCTTTGTATCACACAGTGAGTTTCACATAAGATTATATGTCTTAGGGAGCACAGCATAATTATTACCAATTGCACATATGACCTTGCAGGAACGCATGTAGATGCGAGCAGCACCCTTTGAGATCTTTATTTTGGAACACATTCAGGATGTCACATTTTATTTAAATATTCATCAATGGGTAGTGTGGAAGTTTTCACGGCTATTTCACATTATTCATTGAACTAAAGGTCTATCAGGAACACTAATATATAGATTTTCCTTTTTTGCTTAGTTGCGACACACACACACACACCTTTTATTATTTCCATGAGGACATTGGAGTTAGATGCATAGGGTCTCTAAATTTCACCCTCACATACAAGCTTGTATTTTTGCTAAAAGTGTACATGGGCAGGCATGTAACTATTGAAGTATAAAGTTTTCCTATTCTCAGGCTGTTCTAAACATTCCAACATATTCAATGCCAGAACCAAATCAACATGACTGCCACTCTCTCCATCAACCTCACAATTTAGATCATCTTCAGTCAAATGTTAAGCACCTACTTGATGTTCAGACCAGTTGTTTGCTCCAGGTTTTCCCAGCTTTTCAACTTCTTCAAAGTTTTCTAAATAAAATAAAAAAATAGACACATTCTAAATACAAAGTGTTTTAGTAGAGTGAAATTCAGGTTAAATAATATAAATTGAAAGGAATATGTTCTTATACAATATTTTATCTAATTGTGGTCTATAAATGCTAGTTCACATACTCAAATTCTAAACTTTACGACTGTTCTGATTTCACATTGCCTATGAGCTTCCAGGGACCATACACCTAATATTTTCACACAACCCAAACTAGCCAGCCCAATCATTACCCCATTTTCCGCTGCTGGCTGCTATGCTAACCCACTAGCTTTAATACTTTCAACTCAAACAAGCATGCACACTTTACTCTGACATCCTTATCTATATCATTGTTCAGGGTCAGAGAGAAGTATTCAAGCCAGAGAGTCAAACATGGCAGTCAGACAACCAGCATTTTCAGGAGAGGTTAGCAAAGGCAGCCCCTTCAGCACTGGTACCTCAGAAACTTTAGCCCAAATCAAGTTTAATAAAGAAACATTGATAATACGAAGGCTCCTCACTCCTTTGGAAAATGTTAGTCGCTTATGCGCCATGCTGAACTTTTCGCTTCAAAATCAATGGTATATAAAACATATACATTTAGGATTTTTTTTTCTCTGACTTATTCAACTGTTCTGGGTCATTCACATAAAAGTAATGAAACCAGTAGGTCGCATAACAGCCAGGCAATTTCAGACAACCAGGAATTTTCAGAAAGAGAGAAAGAGGTCAGTAAAGGCAGTGCCCTTAGCTTTCTCCAAACAAGTTACTTTAAAAGGTGGGTACACACACATCAAAATTCATCAAATTTTCATCTGTGTGTGGCCCCCCTTGTTTGACAGAAGTCAATCGGTAGATCAACTTCTGAATAGGAATGTTGGAGGATCCCCGCTGATAGAATACAATAGCACAGTTGGGAGGATCCCTCCATACACCTCGCCAGTATGGATTGGGGAATTTCTTTGTCTTTTCATTCTGCCAGCCAGCTAAATGAAAAAAAATTAAGCATGTATACCCAGAAATTTGGAGGAGCATAACCAACCTCTCAGTCTGATAATCTGATAGGGGAAAATGTTTTTACAAGAAGGGTGACTTTCCCCAGAAAAAAAAAAAAAGATTGTGGCTTTTTTTTTTTTTGTATTTAAGTTGTGATTTTTTTTTTTAACTTATATTATCTTAAAAAAAGTTAATGTGCCAAGAGCAAGGCACTGTCTCCAGAATATTTTTTATTGTGATTGTAACATTTTTTCCCATCTTTCTAATCACCAAAAATGAAAAACGTATGCTTGAACTCATTTGGTATGTGTACATAAACAAAGGCATATATGTGTTTATAACCATTAGGCCCCTTTCACACGAGCGGATCATTCGGGTCAGCCTGTCAGTTTTTCAGGCAGACCCAAACGGACACTCCATTGTGCTCTGACACCCGATCCGCTCCCATCCTCCAAAAACAGACGGATGGAAACCCTATTTTCCATCCGCCTGGCGGATCGGATCGGGTGAACACGGACAGACGGTATGTGTCCATCCGATTCTCCATAGAGGAGAATGGAGCTGTGACAGGACAGTCTCTGCACGGAGTCTGTTGATCCCCGCTGAGCAGCGGAGCCCGTCAAAATGGGCTCCGCTCGTGTGAAAGGACCCTTAGGAGAGGCATAAAAAGTTATTTTGTAGTTCACTTTTATAAAAGGATCATATTTACAGATTTTCCTGTTTAGTTGGAGTTTACTTTTAAATGCTTAAAAAACAAAACAAAAAAAAAACAAAACTGACCTTTGGGGTCATGCAAGAATACTTACTTCAGTTTCAAGCTCTAGGGCCACCATTTCTTCTTTCATCTGGTCATATCGTTCTAGCTTTTTGTGCAGCCCTTCCACCTCCTCTTTTAGTAGCGCATTATTCTCCTTCATTTCCCTGATTGCAGAAAATCCACTATTACACCGATGCACATAATCAAGCCACGACTGTAATCATTTTTGGCTCTGTTTTTCAAATGTATTACCTGATTTGCCCCAGTAATAACAACAAATTAGAAGCAAACAGCTTTGTGCTGCAGATTACTCAACGTTCCAAAACATCAAACCAATCTACACACAAAAATGTTATTTTAGGATGTATCACCTAATCAAAACAAGCGCCAAGAATGCATATGCATTGCCTTATGTAGCACCATTTGAAAAGTACACTGCTACATAGCCAATGCAAAAATGAGATTTCTGGTTTATCTGTAAAATCTTTTTCTTAGGAGCCTATCACAGGGTACAGGATATCTTCATCTCCATTACGATAGGCTTATGCTGCCACCTTACAGTGATTGGACAATGGCAAAAAAAAAAAAAAAAAAAAAACGGAAAAACCCTCCTTAGGCACAACACCTCCAAATTATGCAAGGCTTCATTTTTTTGTAGCAAGCCATAAACTGACCAATGTAGCAACCTCAGCGACTCTAACATCCACTTAGCAAAAGTTTACAGGTATGAACTGAAAACCAAGCAGCAGCTTTACAAACTTGAGCTACTGAAGCCTGATGACGTATAGCCCAAGAACCATTGACACTCCTGGTAGATAGAGCAGCTAGCAAAAATAGTGGAACTTCTCCTCTTATACCATAAGCTTGATAAAAACTGACACATCAATCTAAAGAAGCATTTGAAAGCTGTGTGACCCTTCCATGGGCCTTAAGGAAGCACAAAGAGGAAATCTAAATGATGAACTGCAGCAGTCACTTTCAATTAACACCTAATAGCACAAACCACATCCAAGGTGTGAACAGCCTTGCCCACCAGTATCAGAGGCTTTGGACAAAAGGACAGCAAAACAATGTTCTGGTTAAGATTGAATGAAAAACCCACCTTAGGCAAAAAGGGTGGCTGAGGCCTTAAAACCACCAAGAGGAATTTTTACTTACCTGTAAATTCCATATCTTGGTGTACAGTACAGGACAAGGGAAGAGTATTCTTTCACCATGGGTTATGGGTGTGTACCTTCAGGTGACTTTACACTTGTATACACCCCCTAGCTGCCTCCCCTATAACCCTAAATTACTAGATGAGTCCTCAGTTTTGTAGCAAACATGAAAGTAAACCAAGGGAAAAAGAAAAGTTGTAGGTCTTCTGTACTCAAGGTATGGAATTTACAGGCAAGTCAAAATTCCTCTTATCCTAATCATACAGTACAGGACACAGGTATAGTATTCATATAAACAATGGGATGTCCCCAAGAAATGAGTAGGAAGGCCAAGCAACAATGAGGCAAACAAACTGCCAACTTGCCCGGACAACAAGGGTGAACAGACCCAACCTCAGAGTGCTGCTGTGAGAACCTTACTGCCAAACGCTGCATTAACAGAAGATTGGACAACCACCTTGTAACACTTGGGTCCAGTGCTGCAGGGTCAACCTGACTGCTCTAAGCTCAAAGATGGTGGTGGGGATCCTGGCTTCCCCTGGTGACCATGTTTCTTTGACCGTTAGAGATTGGAGTACTCCTCCCTAAACTGAGACACTTGCATTTGTTTGTTGTGATAACATTCCAGTGATAGAAATGGAAGGGCTTCCCCACTGTTAGGGCTGGTGTGGTGATCCACCAAGGTGGGGAATACCTTGCTTGGCTGGGCAAGTGCAGTAGCATAGGTAAATGGAGAGAAGGAAACTGCTTTTTCCAGTTTGATAGGAACATGCAGACAGGCATCTTGGATGTCCATGAATGTCAAGCGTTCCCCTTTCCTCAGAAAAGAAATTACTGAATAGGACACATACACCCATTGGGCTTTGGTATAATGAACAGGTTTGAGCTGAATAACCCAACTTGTGGCAGTATTGACACAACTACGCCGTGGCATAATAGGTGGTTCAGGGCATTCTGCAAATCTAACTGTCCTTGGGCAGGTTTATGTTGATGTGAAAGAAGGAAGTGAGGAGGTGGTAGAGTTTTGAACTTTATTCTGTACCCCTTTGAATCCATCTTTCAAATGCACAGGTCTGGGATATTTGTGACCCAGAGAGAGGCTTTAGAGAAGAAGAAGAGGTGGCTCTTGTGGGCAAAGCTTAGAGATGAAAGGAAGGGCTGAACAAATGCACTGCAAGGGGCTAGGGGCTCTTAAGGACATTCCGCTATAGAAGTGAAGACTTCCCATCTGTAACCTCTTCGATGAACAGGTCAAGTGCATTTTGCAGGCAGTAAATATGTGATTTATCAGCCCCTTCGTTTTCTGAAAGAACACAGTTAGTGATTGGTGCCAATCATTCGCTGTTTATTAAAGAGGAATTAAATCCTGGTGGGTTTTACTGCCTCTTTATTACCCTGCAATGTAAAAGCATAATGGGGTAGTATGCATCGCATATTAGCCCATTATGTGGCACTTACCTGCATTGGAAACCTGCGATATCCACGCTCCAGGCCGCATCCATCTTCTGTCCCTCTTCCTTGGCAGCAGACTCCGGCTCTGTGACTGGCCAGAGTCGCGTGACATCATTCCCGCGCATCGCAGCACGATCTCAGTGAAGAAACAGCACTTCACTGCGCATGTGCCCGATGACATGGGCACATGCGAGTACACTGTATATCTCCTAAACCGTGCAGGTTTAGGAGATATGCAGGTAACTTACAGGTAAGACTTATTATAGACTTACCTGTAGGTTAAAGTGGATGTCAAGGGTTGACAACCACTTTAAATAACTGAAGCACAGTAAACGGTTAACTATGCTTCAATTTGTGAATAAACAGGATGAGCAGGAGGCCTCTCAGCAAAGAACACTTCCCATTCATTCACTGTCCAGTGCAGCTGAGGCTGCAGAGAAAGGGACAGGGGAATCTCTGTCCTCAGTACCTTTTTCTGTCTCAAAAGTGAAACATCAGGGGTCTGTATAGTCCCTTAATATTTCACCAAAGCTCCCCAGTAGGGCTCCTAAACAAATTGTAAAAAAAATAAAAAAAATGAAAACTACTGGCACCATCTACTGCCCTACAGACACTATCCACAGACCGTCCACTGCCCTACTGACTGACACTGTACACTTCTAAGTAAGGGTAAGTTTATATTTTTACAGTGACTTGTTTTATTATAATTTTTATTACTATCTAGTTAGGCCTTCCTAGTTAATGTCTTCATTTCTTAAAAAACCCTGGTCATCTTTGACCTCTCAAGCTGTTCAGGTAGATCTCCTTCTCTTATAGGTTGCCTACCCCTGTTCTATGGCATCCATACAGAAAAGCAGAGCAGAAGGCAATTGCTGTATTTGCTCTGTAATGGCACAGTACCGAAATACAGGGTCACCTTAGTTGTTCATTCATCTAGTCATGTTAGCTGAAGTTTGGCATACAGAAATTGCAGTGAGAGCTGGTTGCAAGGCTGGGCCTGCAAGATGAAAGAAAGCCTTAGAGAACATCTCAAATATTCTATTTGCAAAATCTTTGAAAGAACAACAACTTAAAGGCACTAAAGCCTTAAGGTCCTGGCTTGGGTTTCTTCGATGTCCTCCTCACACCAACCTACCACAGAGGTGGGACTCAACACTCCACCTGGATTGAGCAACATATCCCATTCAGTGTCTTGCTACATGCCTGAATCCTTGCAATATAGCTATGGACCACTCCAGTATCACTAGCTCATTATTCTGAACATTTATAGACTTTTGTTATGCTCATGAAATGCAACCATGTTATTGATGGCTACATTTCTCATAGCCAATAGTGCATATAAAATGCTTTTAAGGGTATCGCACTATGTGCGATTTTCACCCACTTATTCTGGGATTTGCAAAACCAACGCGTGCAGGCGCTAATCAGGTAGGACTCTAATCTTTGTTAAGGTCATACAAGCTGTGTTTGCCTAATCTGTAACAGAATAGGCATGCACTTCTGGTGAGGCCAGTTCCTTAACCACTTCAGCCCCGGAAGGATGTCCAGCTTTAGGACCGGAGCCCTTTTTGCGATTCGGCGCTGCGTCGCTTTAACTGACAATTGCGCGGTCGTGCGACGTTGTATCCAAACGAAATTTGCGTCCTTTTTTTCCCACAAATAGAGCTTTCTTTTGGTGGTATTTGATCCCCTCTGCGTCATTTCTGATCGCCGCTATAAACAAAAGAAGAGCAACAATTTTGCAAAAAAACTAAAAATTTTTACTTTTTCCTAAAATACAAATCCAAAAAAAAAAAAATATAAAAAAACATTTTTTTTCACCTTTTTTGGCCGATTTATATTCTTCCTCATATTTGCGATAAAAAAAATCACAATCGGCGTTTATTGATTGGTTTGCGCAAAAGTGGTCGCTTTTACGGATGATGAGAATTCATTTTTGGGGTTTTTTTTTTTTTTTACTAATAATGGCGACGATCTGCGA
>BLSH010015614.1:1474152-1485638 GCA_018402905.1 Glandirana rugosa
GACCGAAGATAAAGACGAAAAATTATGGAGTCCTATATTGGCGTAACTTTCCTTTCTACAGACTTGAGGTCGACTTTTATTACTTGGTTCTTTACGTCTATTTTTGAGTTCTCTGCCTATTTGTCCTCTACTACCTTGTCGACCTATACGTAGCGTTCATTCAACACAGTAACGACAGAAAGATGACTACCCAAATTCATAATAAGAAATGACAATCAGTTTTAAACGAAAAAGTACTCATAAAAAAAATAAAAGTTTACGTGGAAAACACTAGATTTTATATCTTTCTTAACAAGGAGGAATACACTTCGGTTTTGAAAAAGAAATAATCCTTCCTCACTCTGTACACAACCAAAAGAAAAAGTTTTGGCTTCACATAAGGAGGAACAATTCTTTCTATATTTTAGATCACAAAAGGTGCATTTGAAAATAAAAAAAATACTCATGAAAAAGCAAATTTTGACTAACAGTAAAGAATAATACTTAAACCCATCAGTAGAAAGACAGCAATGACACAACTTACTTGCGATGCATATCCAGCTGTTCCATCATCTCCTGTTTATCCGTCTCTTGAGTTTTTATCTGCATTTCTTGGTTCATTATTTTCAGCTGGAGTTCAGACATCTTTCCTTTCAATGCGGTTATATCCTGAGGTATTAAAAAGCAGAAATAGAAGCCAGTTTAGAATCAAACAAATGTCAAGGTAACCATGCCTCTGATATTTTATATAAGATGTATCAGACACCAACATACATCTAGTTTTTCAATACATTAGGTGACCTATGCCAACTTCTGAGCTAAAGCAGCAGCTTACCTGGCAAAATAGGTAGAAAACTGCAACTATCCAAAATGTTCCTGACCCCTGAAATTTTCAGAGTCCGTATGCTTTACAAAATTATGGACGCGCTTTTGACAGAAATCAGAAGCGCGGTCGTACAACAATCAAACTGTGTGTACGAGGCTTTAAGCTCTGCGTGAGCTTCCATGCTGTAGTCTCGAACAGGTTCTTGAGAATTAAGGGACAGCTTTTCAAGTAGGATCCATTTTAAAAAAAGCTGCTATGCTAAGCTAAATGGTACCTGAGCCTCACTACGATAGAAGACACAGTGAGGTTTTGCCTGTAATGTGACCCTGTGTAGTGGAATCAAGGGCACTACAGAACTAAGGCAATTACTGCAAGGTGCTAGACAGCTCCCAGGGAGTGGACTCTCATAATGACATGGGTACCCAGTCCTTGAAGGTCCTTGGGTGACAAAGCCCGCCGTGAAGGGTTAAGGTTGGACCTCTAGCTTGTGTCAGGGTCCTGCAGTGGGAGTGGCAGGGGCATGCTTTATTTCCATTTCCCCTGCAACATGAGTTTGCTTGTGGCTGTCATTTTGTAGGGAAAAAAAAAAAAAAAAGACTGTGCATCTTTACTTAGCCCGAGAGGGTGTTTTGAGTCAGCCTTGCTCTGTTAAGATGGTTCTTAGGTCCCTTCATGCCTCTAGGTTTTCTTACTGGGCAGGCCGCTGGCAAGAAAAAAAAAAACGTTTTTCTTGATGGCTCAGTCATTGAACTCAGATCGATGCAGCTTGCACTATGATCACAGGCACATTGCGGCCACGCATGCGCAGTAGAGCGGTGGCTGGGTGCATGGCCCCAGCCCGCCCGCCCCGCGGCCCCAACACAAAGTATGCATGGGAACACGACACACTTGCGCGGTAATATTAAGCTGGAGGGACCGCACGGAGCACAGAGCAGGCCATTCTTGGAGGCACTTGAGTAAGTAGCAAGTGGCAGTCTAGCTAATGTTGCATATATGTGGAACTGGAAGGGGTCTGTTGTTGACTAAAGTTACTGTCTTGCAGGGGAATGGTATTGCCGAGGGACTTTTGTTATTTTACTCACAAGCCAGCTACTGTTGCGTTAGCAGTTTATAACTTCCAGAAAGCGCAGTTGGGGGAACACGGCAGCAAGGGGCACAAGTGTGTCACCAGCAGCCCCTGTAGAGGCCAGTCGAAGCTCTGCTGTAATAGCTTCCTGTGAAAGACCAGAGGCAGCCAGGCTACCTCAGTTTATGTTACTAAAGAGGACCCCTCATCAGCTTTAGCTGGTTTAGAAAATAAGATTGCTGATATGATTGCTTCAGTCACATAAGGTGGTAGAAAGTGTGACAGGTCTCCTTCCCCTAATCCTCATGTATTGGAGCAAGAGTGGGTTGATGAGGTAGAAGAGGCAGTGGTTAAGGACTCAGCTTCTGGAGAATCCGGGCCTGTAGACACCCAGATTGTATCAGCTTCTCAGTCACAAAAGCTTCTAATCCATTCTCTTATGCAGGTGGTGTGGGCAGCTTTTAAGTTACCTCCAGTGGAGGTCCCAGAGACCCTGTGTTCCTCCCTAGGGTTTTTTAAACCACGACAAGGTGCACAGGTGTTCTCCCTTCATTGGAACAGGTGGTGTATTCTGCTGGGAACCCCAAAGAGATTTTTTCGATTATATGCAATGGAGGAAAAGTTTAACGAGTTGCCGACCACCCGCCGTGGCTTGACGGCCGCAACTTGGCTTGTTATCGCAAAACGCCGTCACCTGGCAGCACCTGCAAGAACGAGTATTGTGAGCGCGCGCACTCGCTGTGTTCTGGGGGCACAGGGAGCGGGTACGGTGGACTCCATGTCTGCCGGTTACCCCTGATCACCCCCCTGGAGTGACAGAACGGGGTCTGTGTATGTAAACACGGATGTCCGTTCTGACAGAGGGGGAAGGGATGTGATCACAGGCTCCCTGTGTATGGGAGCCATGATCACTCCCCTCCCCCATCCAGCCCAGCCCCCATACAGTTAGAACACACTGTGGGAACACAATAAACCTCTTAGAGCGCCCCCTGCAGGATAACCCCTTCCCTGCCAGTGACATTTATACAATAATCAATGCATTTTAATAGCATTGATCGCTGTATAAATGCCAATGGTCCCAAGAAAGTGTCAAAATGGTCCGACATGTCCGCTGCAATATCACAGTCCCAAAAAAAAAAAATAATATCGTAGATCACCGCCATTACTAGCAAAATATATAAAAATAAAAAAAAAAAACATAAATTAATTCTCATCATTCGTAAACGCAGCAAATTTTGCGCAAACCAATCAAACGTAGATTGCAATTTTTTTTTACCGAAAATATGAGGAAGAATATAAATCGCCTAAACCGATGAAAAAAAAATGTTTTTTTATATATTTTTTTTTTTGGACATAGCAAAAAGTAACATATTGTATTTTTTTGCAAAATAGTCCTTTTGTTTATAGCGGTGATCAGAAATGACGCAGAGGTGATCAAATACCACCAAAAGAAAGCTCTACTTGTGAGAAAAAAAGGACGCAAATTTTGTTTGGGTATAACATCGCACGACCGCGCAATTGTCAGTTAAAGTGACGCAGTGCAAAAAGTGCTCTGGTCCTAAACTGAGAAATCCTTCCGGGGCTGAAGTGGTTAAAGAAATGGAGAATATTGGCCGTGGATGAACCAATCTCCTCCCTGAGAATGCACAGTTTTTCAGGGGCCTTGCTGATAAGAAACTGGAATCCTTGCTAAGGGCTTCCTTCTCTCTGGCAGGTTCTCCTATTCAGCCCGCAGTGGCAGCAATTGGTGTTTGTCTATGACCAAACCACCCTGAATGCGCTCAATCTCGTCTCATCTCGGAAACTAAGCAGGCTTGGGCCTGGTTAGAGCTTGGATGGGAGACCGCCTGAGAATACCAGGTGCTGTAGGCTAAATGGCAGATTTGCCTCATAGGGATTCTATACAGCAAGTCTACTGGTTGGCTTGCTTATCTGTGCATTGTACAGAAATTTGTGGCTAAAAAGCTGGTCAGCTGAGCTTCCTTACAAAAGGTTGCTAGCTTTTTTTCCATTTCATGTGGAACGTTTGTTTGGGGAGGATCTTAATAGTACACCCAGAAATTATCTGGAGGAAAGAGCTTGTTTCTTCCTGTGAAGAAGGCTAAGCATCCCTCATTTAGGGGATCAGGATCTGCTTCCTCAGGCTTTTCAGCCCCTAGGCAGTTTCGACGGCAACGGGGAGCTGGGGCCTGAGGTAAGCAGCAAGGCTAGGACCAAAAGAAGCTTTTGGGTCCAAATGTCCTCTAAATTGTCACCAAACCTTCCTGGTGAAGGGGTGCCTCCACAGTGTCTCAAGGGTACAGGCTGGATTTTCAGACTGAACGGGAACATAAGGCCTATCCTGGATCTAAAGGCGCTAAATCAAGATAAAGGAAAATCTGCAAACATGGCCTGTTGGGGGTACTTGAAGACAGGGTTGAGAACCACTGATCTAGACCAGTGGTTTCACTCCTTGTATTTGGTCTTGCATTTTTTTTTTGCCAGAATGATCCCAGAGGGGTCAAGCGGCTTGCAAAGCATCCATTTCACTTTTTGATTCACCAGTTGATAATTCAGGCCTATGGCCTGAAGGGTAAAGTCCTCCCTTCAGGGTAAGAGCTCATTCCACCAGGGGGGTAGGAACCTCCTGGGAGTTAGCAATCAGGCATCAGTGTCACAGATTGTAAGGCCGCTACCTGGTCTTTAATATGTATATTCTCAAAATTTTATCAAGTGGATGTTAGAGCAGCAGAGGATTCAGCTTTTGACTGTATGTTACAGGCTGCTGTATATATTGTGATGGTGGTTTTTCTTACATTATGTCCTCCCTCCCCTTAAAAAGATTGCTCTGGGACATCCCAGTAAGTAATGATTATATAGGCTGCTCTGTGCCCCATGATGTATGAAAAAGAACATTGGATCCTTCCCCTCTCTTTTTGGGAGTTCATTGCTTGCTACAAAACTGAAGCGCTTCCTGTATGGGAGGGGTTATATAGAGGGGGACTTCCTGTCTATTTTTTGTCTGCCAGTGTCCATTCACCTATAGGTGGCATATAACCCAGTAATGATCATATAATGTAACTATAATAAGTATCGATCATGTGTCCCATGATGTACTCAAATAAATAGATTTTACTGGTATGTAGAAATAATCCAATTTTTGCAAGCGCATCTCATATCAAAAACAAATTAGTTACGTAAATTCTCCTAAGACAGAATACAGCTTTCAGCAATGATGTAATGTATTCTCTCTCTTCTGAGTATGCGTGGTGTTGCTCACACAATTTTTTTACGGATGAATACTATACTGAATAAAACAAATATGGTTTGTTCTGGCATCGTACGATAAACATTTTCGTGATTGTCCCTTGAGATAATTTCACATAAACTGTCATGATCGGCTCTTGAAAGACCAGATTGTTGGACAATTGCTCTGAAAGCGGCATTTTTCGTCCCATTTTCTCATCGTGGGTACTAGGCATTCATTTGCTGCCCAACTGCACCAGAACTATTTGAATTGTTAAAAAGTTCATGTCAGAGTTTTTAAGCATTAAAAAGGACAATTATACTTTTGTATAGTTCTCCATTAAAAAACCCTTCCCAGAAACTCCACAAAGCCTCTGCTACTCAGAGATCCACTCTGTACGGACAATTTGGAGCAGCACAGCCTGTATAGTACACTCTACAACCAGTCCCTTGCTCTTCTATGCCTGGGTGGACTACAAGGCGTAAAGAAGTGGGAGACGAGTCGAAGATGTTTGCAGTGGTGGCTGTGTGGTACCCTGTTGGCCACACAGTGTGGGTCTTGCGAAAGCATTGACAGCGGTGTAGAAAAGTAGAGGTGAGGGGGGATTACTAGGGATGGAAGTGACTTATAGGATAATTGTACAAAAGTATATTTAAAAACTGCTTAAAGAAAAACTTTTTTTTTTCCTAACACAATATTATATGCAGTTGCAACACAGACAGACAATTTCATGATAAAAATTACTTTTCCACTTCTCTTTGCAGCAACTAATTTCTAAAACTACCAGTAAATTCCAACGTCAGTTCTTTCATTTTAGCAGCAGTGGGGGCATTCTTTACATAGCGTGAAAAAGAATATCCAAAAAAAATTAAATTTCCTGCTTGCATGATTGACCAACTGGTTTTCCAGAAATTAGCATGGAGCCTGAAGACAAATTATATGCATTCCCTGCAACAGAAGCGTAAATTATGGAGAGCAATTTTTAAGGGATCAATCAAACTAAGTAGATGCAAATGAGGCTTACTTTCTTAAGTTCACTTTGTTATAATAAAAGGCAGTAAGTTTAAGACTTTAGTAAAAGCATACATAAAAGCCAAATGAGGGCCTGTGTCCATGGGCTTTTGTTCAGTTTAACAGGTTGTGCATCTCCATACAAGTCTATGGACATGAAGATCAAATGCAATTCAGATAAAATGCAGGTCAAGATCACAAGTAAGTGAATTCTCATAAGTTTACATAACCTGTCAGAATTTATGATTTCATGGCCATTTTTCAGAGGAAACTGGAGCACTGGATGAAAGATGCAAGGGTCTGTCAGGAGTCCACAAACTCATCTTTTATACACACACACACACACACACACACACACCAATTACAAGCAAACAGATTACAGGTGAGGATGGTTACCTTTAATAGCCATTCAAACCCCTTTGTGTCAACTTTTGTGCAGGTTATCAGGCCAAAATCACAAGGGTATGTAAACTTGTTATCAGGGTCATTTTGGGTAGTTTCTGATGTCATCACGATTTAAAAAGAGGAAACACGGTTAATTCAGAATAAATGGCTTCAGCCAAACACTAACCATGAGTGAAAAAAGTTTTTTGTGTTATCATTCATATTGTCTGAAAAATGGCCAAGAAAGCAAATCCTGCCAGGGGTATGTATATACGCACACATACATACGCACACATACATACACACACTGTATATATAGTAAAGGTTTACGGTACACGTCCATTTGCACAGATTAATATTTAAAGACCCAGCAAGTACAGAAATGCACTCAGCTTCTGTCAGGTCACCTGACGGCAGGTGACAGGTGCACACCGCTGGAGTTAAGGGGCGCACCACTAAGGTTGTGAAACCTTAGCTGACTGCTGCCAATGGAGCTCTGGGTGGTTCAGGAAAGCAGGTCCACTGTAACACAGACACAGATTACACAGGGAGCTAAGAGCATGAATTTCCCCAGGGAGCAAAGTCTAAGAGCCAGCAGGTTTTCACCAGAGCCTCTGATGGGGAGGATGGACTTGATTGCAACTGACTCCAGGTCGCGGCCCCCCAGGGTCTCCCATGTCACCCTCACGGCTGGCTACTGGTGGATAGAGAGGAAGCAGCAGTGCAGGACAACAAGGAATAGTCAGTAGGATAGCCAAGGGTCAGGGCAACGAGGAGACAGGTACAGACAGGAGAGCACACCAAGATCGGGTTAACAAGCAGACAGGAATAATCATAGAACAAGCAAAGGTCGGGAAACGGAATCAGTCGAAGATTACATGGCAGGAACCACACACACAGGAAGCCTAACACACAATGTTGATCAGCAGCGCTGGCTTGCACTGCAAGGTGTTATATAATGTTCTTAATTAGAGGCTGGGGTGGAGCCCTGCTGAGGCAAGATTACTTAGCCACTTAACGCAAAATGCCATTAATAAACTGCGGCTGCTTTAAGTGAAGGTATGGAGGTATAGCCTGCAGCTACAGGCTATATCCCGAAACCGTTTTTAAAGCGGGCGATTGGCTATCCAGCGATAATGGCCGATCCGGCTCAGGAGCCACTCGGCCATTATCCTGGGCCGCTGGAGGGGACACCCCCTCCCGCCGCTCTTCTCCGGCCTCCCGCCCCACCAGGAGACCGGAGCTCTGATCCGGGACGTCTGCAGTCAAGGAGGCGGTCTGAAGAAAGCTGGAATCGGCTCCGATCGGGTCTCCTTCGTCAAATTCCGGAAGCAATGTCACTTCCGGTTTACTTGGTGGCCAACGGCGCCGGTTTTCAAAAAAATTAAAGTATTCAGAATCGCTGTTTTTGGCGATCTGAATACTGTGAAGTATAAAGGAGGGGGGGGGGGGTCTTTTAGACCCTTGATCCCTCCATAAAGAGTAACTGTCACCACATATTACTATCACAAGGGATGTTGACATTCCTTGTGATAGCAATAAAAGTGATCAGATTTTTTTGTTAAAATAAAAAAATAAATAAAAAAATAAATAAATAAAAAAATCTCTAAAGCGCCAACGTCCTCGCGAGCTCGTGTAGCAAAGAATACGCATACGCAAGTCACGTCCGCATATGAAAATGTGACACATGTGAGGTATCGCCACGATAGCCAGAGTGTGAGCAGTAATTCTTGCAAAAGACCTTCTCTGCAACTCTAACCTGGTAACCGTTAAAAATCTCCATAGGAGACACTTTAAAAAATTTTAAGTACCAGAGTTTGTCGTCATTCCGCCACTGTGCGCAATTTTCAATCGTAACATGTATGGTATCTAGTTACTCGGCTTAACTTCCTCTTTCACAATATACAAAAAAATTGGGCTAACTTTATTGTTGTCTTAGTTTTTAACTCAAAAAAGTGAATTTTTTTTCCAAAAAAAATTGCGCTTGTATAACCGCTGAGCAAATGCCGTGTGACAAAGTATTGCAACTATTGCCATTTTATTCTCTAGGGTGTTTGAAAAAAAAAAAAATATATATATATATATATATATATAGCGCAAAAAGAACTGCTTTTAACTTGTAAACAACAAGTGTAAAAACGGGCCCCGGGGGTTAAGCGGTTAAGTACACAGGCGAGGGGTGCACAGCCTCTAAGCTGAACCCAAGCAGGGAGGTAAGCAGACAGACAAGACATGAATGTTACTGCAGATTCATGACATCTTCCTATTTCCTATTATAGACTGACAGCACACAGCATTTTTGTTGTGCTCTGCCCAGTTGACTTCATCACATTGTCTCTGTTCAATAGTTTATGGTTTTGAAAACAGCAGACAGAAAGCATTAAAAGCTACAGTAGGCATGAATAAAGCGTGCAAGCCAACATTACACAGTGGTCATCTACCAACAATTCAAAATCATACTATATGTTAAGTTAAGAGGGCAGTATGTGACCTCATGGTTCTTTTGCACTGTCAACATGAAAGTACAGAAAAAAAAACTGTAGACAGAAAAGGAGGAGGAAAAGAAGGAGTAAGAAAAGAGAAGGAAAATTGAGACGTGGAGAGGTGGATCGCAAATGTTGTGAAGGCCCTGCCCTCAATATCAAATGAGGGGAGTTGCTTCTCATAAGTCAAGTAATCGGCAGTCAAAGGCTGATGGCATAAAGCTTGAGACCCACAGATCCCAGGCATTATGGAAATTGTGCATAGTGTCAATAGGACACTAGCGGGCAGCTTGTCATTAGTGAGTATTCAGTTTACATTGGATTTTACTGTCGCCAACGAAAAGGTAATCCGACAGACAGGCTCTAGCTAGGATTTGCTTGGTAGCTGTGAAAATACGGGTTGTCAGTCTATAGTTTGTTTACAAAGTCCACCTGGTTTCAAGTTGAGCGACGCCTCTCCAAGTAGCATTGGAATATCCATTTCAAAGACTATTTCAGCATCAATGAATCATAAATAATTGAACAGGCCTACCATATGTGGACATAAGGCCCGATTCTAGGCAGCCACAGAAAAAATTCCCTGCGTGTCCTGGAGTGCAACATGCGACTCAAATTGGTATTAAGTACCAACGATATAATAATTCATAATTAGCTGCAAGTACATTCTGGGAGCAGGATTTAGTGGTTTCTCAGATTTAAGGCCACTGTTGTGGCTCCAGGGTAATGCTGAGATTCCATTCCCTCGTCCCTTGGTCATTATTCTTTAACGCATAGGCGCTAATTGACTTGTAGTCCCAAGAGTAGAACTGTGTGGGCTATATATAAACTCATTGAAATATAGGGATGGTATGGAAGAAGGCTAAATGCCTAGGTGGCTTTGATGACATAAATATAGCTCTACCTCTGTGGCATAATACCATGTTTCCCAATATGTTGAAGTTGGCTGACAACACCTTCAGGGAACATAGGGGTTTGGCTCTGTCAGATGACATCTATACTGGAGACGTGACAACTTCTTTTGCCGATATACAAATGAAATAGGATGTTCCTAAGACTGCATTTTACCTACAGCTTCGCCATGCCTTACAAATCCAATTTTGGGATTAATGCATCCTGGTTCTCAGACTATCCTTTGATAAGGGTATTGAGGTCTCAGGGCCCTAAGGGTTTAATTTCTGATGTCTACTCCCACCTTCTGAATGAAGTCAGTCAATTATACTCCTTTAGTAGTTAAGGCTAAGTGGCTGACACTCATATCCGATTTGCCCGAGGAAGACTGGGAGGAAGCTTGCTCCTCATTTAACTGTCTCTCCGGCCATAAATAACAATATGATTAAACTGTATATGCTACACCAGTCATATTTGTCACCGGTAAGGCTACACGCCTTGCACTGCATCCCCTTACCTGGGTACACTAGGTGCACTCATCAAAAGGCTGACTTCAATCATATTATGTCCAGTTATAGCTGGCTATTAGAAAAGGGTACTTGCAGTATTATCCCAAATTCTCTCTGTTGCAGTGCCATGTACTCCACAGATCTGACTGCTGGGTATTCTAGATGAGGAACAATGGCCAAAATTCACTAAAATATTGTTAAGGGAAACACTTTTCTTAGCTCGCAAGGCCATAGCATTTAAACTGAATCAATTTGCTCCTCCATGTAACTGACAGTGGATCCAGATGGTGAACCAGATACTCCCATTTGAAAAAATTGTCTACGAGCATAGGTGTTGCCCCAATGATTAAAATAGGCTGCTGGACTCTTAGTGTTCATCCACTCTTACGATCACAACTACCTGAAGAGCTTGTGACTTATACTTGGTTTCTAGATTTGGACGCAATCATACATGACTACTTGGTAGAGCGTTGTCTGCTACCCATCTCATCATTACTTGGTTACTGAGTGACTGGACGCCATTTTTAGGCTTAATGTACACGGGACGCTTTTTCAATCTCTCCTGAATGATTTTTTGACAGCTAGAAACCGATGCTTAAAAAACGGCCGTTCAGCCGCATTCGCATGTAGAATTTTTTTTTTATTTTCTTTTAAAGGACAAACGCCTCTAAACAAAACGCTGCTAAACGCGAGTTACCGTCTTTACAAGCCATTACAGGCATTGGGCGTTTCAAATTCCTCTGAACTTCCGTCTGAATGCATTTTTTGCTTTCCAAAAAAAGCCTCTAAACTCCACTGCCTAAAAACGACTGTAAACGACCCTGTGTACATGTACGCATAACAGAGGAGAGTTCAGGGGCTGCTGAAAAAAAAAAATGCCCAACTGCCCCTAACCGTCCGTTTACCAGCAGCAGTGTACATGAGGCCTTATATGCACACTCTGTACTGCAGCTCTTTATATGTGCATCTGTACATATGATATGCAATTGCGTACTGAATTGTTTATTCTTTGTGCTCATGTTGAGCACATTGGTCACTGTACCAACATGTCTTTTTTGTACATCTGGTCAATAAAAAGTTAAAAAAAAAAAAAATTTATATATATATATATATA
>BLSH010015614.1:1547664-1593565 GCA_018402905.1 Glandirana rugosa
AACCTAAACATAAAATCGTTTTTCATTCTTTAATCAAAAAAAAACGTTTTAACAGCGAGAAGAAAACAAATATCGCCGCTAGTCTTTACTGTGTCGCCACTAGTTTATGGTGGTTTTCTTTCGAGATAAACACCCTTTTTTTCCTGCGTTTAAAGCAAACCCATGTTGTAGCGTGCTGGCGATCACCGCTGTGTCATTTCTGATCGCCGCTATAAACAAAAGAAGAGCGACAATTTTGCAAAAAAAACCTAATTTCTTACTTTTTGCTAAAATACAAATCCAAAAAAAAAATTATAAAAAAACATTTTTTTTCACCGTTTTTGGCCGATTTATATTCTTCCTCATATTTGTGATAAAAAAAAAATCCCAATCGGCGTTTATTGATTGGTTTGTGCAAAAGTGGCCGCGTTTACGGATGATGAGAATTCATTCTGGGGTTTTTATTTTTTTTTATTTTTTACTAGTAATGGCGGTGATCTGCGATTTTTAGCGGTACTGTGATATTTCAGCGGACATGTCGGAACATTTTGACACTTTTTTGGGACCATTGGCATTTATACAGCGATCAGTGCTATAAAAATGCACTGATTACTGTGTAAATGCCATTGGCAGTGAAGAGGTTAACCTGCAGGGGGCGCTCTAAGGGTTAACTGTGTTCCCTGGGCATGTTCTAACTGTGGGGGGACTGCCCTAGCTGGGGAAGGGAAGTGATCACACATTCCATGTAGAGGAAGGCTGTGATCACAGCCCTTCCCCCCTCACAGAACAGAGGTCCGTGTTTACTTACACGGACCTCCGTTCTTTCACTCCGGGGGGGGCATCGCGGGTGGCCGGCGGAGATCGAATCCGCCGCACCCGCTCCCTGG
The DNA here is from genome assembly GCA_018402905.1 of Glandirana rugosa. Taxonomy (NCBI): domain Eukaryota; kingdom Metazoa; phylum Chordata; class Amphibia; order Anura; family Ranidae; genus Glandirana; species Glandirana rugosa. The sequence continues at coordinate 1,548,531 of BLSH010015614.1, forward strand.
CCCACCCCGGACACAGTGAGCGCGCGGGCGTCATATGACGGCGATCCGCGCTATCGAGTCACACTGTCGCCGTCAATTGCCGATATTGACAGAAAAACACAGAATTGTTGACATTTTTGTAGATTTATTAAAAAAGAAAAACTGAAATATCACATGGTCCTAAGTATTCAGACCCTTTGCTGTGAAACTCATATATTTAACTCAGGTGCTGTCCATTTCTTCTGATCATCCTTGAGATGGTTCTACACCTTCATTTGAGTCCAGCTGTGTTTGATTATACTGATTGAACTTGATTAGGAAAGCAACACACCTGTCTATATAAGACCTTTCAGCTCACAGTACATGTCAGAGCAAATGAGAATCATGAGGTCAAAGGAACTGCCTGAAGAGCTCAGAGACAGAATTGTGGCAAGGCACAGATCTGGCGAAGGTTACAAAAAAAATCTGCTGCACTTAAGGTTCCTAAGAGCACAGTGGCCTCCATAATCCTTAAATGCAAGACATTTGGGACGACCAGAACCCTTCCTAGAGCTGGCCGTCTGGCCAAACTGAGCTATCAGAGGAGAAGAGCCTTGGTGAGAGAGGTAAAGAAGAACCCAAAGATCACTGTGGCTGAGCTCCAGAGATGCAGTCGGGAGATGGGAGAAAGTTGTAGAAAGTCAACCATCACTGCAGCCCTCCACCAGTCGGGGTTGTATGGCAGAGTGGCCGGACAGAAGCCTCTCCTCAGTGCAAGACACACGAAAGCCTGCATGGAGTTTTCTAAAAAACACCTGAAGGACTCCAAGATGGTGAGAAATAAGATTCTCTGGTCTGATGAGACCAAGATAGAACTGTTTGGCCTTAATTCTAAGTGGTATGTGTGGAGAAAACCAAGCACTGCTCATCACCTGTCCAATACAGTCCCAACAGTGAAGCATGGTGGTGGCAGCATCCTGCTGTGGGGGTGTTTTTCAGCTGCAGGGACAGGACGACTGGTTGCAATCGAGGGAAAGATGAATGCAGCCAAGTACAGGGATATCCTGGATGAAAACCTTCCCCAGAGTGCTCAGGACCTCAGACTGGGCCGTAGGATTACCTTCCAACAAGACAATGAACCTAAGCACACAGCTAAAATAACGAAGGAGTGGCTTCATGACAACTCCGTGACTGTTCTTGAATGGCCCAGCCAGAGCCCTGACTTAAACCCAATTGAGCATCTCTGGAGAGACCTAAAAATGGCTGTCCACCAACGTTTACCATCCAACCTGACAGGACTGGAGAGGATCTGCAAGGAGGAATGGCAGAGGATCCCCAAATCCAGGTGTGAAAAACTTGTTGCATCCTTCCCAAAAAGACTCGTGGCTGTATTAGATCAAAAGTGTGCTTCTACTAAATACTGAGCAAAGGGTCTGAATACTTAGGACCATGTGATATTTCAGTTTTTCTTTTTTAATAAATCTGCAAAAATGTCAACAATTCTGTGTTTTTCTGTCAATATGGGGTGCTGTGTGTACATTAATGAGGGGGAAAAATGAACTTAAATGATTTTAGCAAATGGCTGCAATATAACAAAGAGTGAAAAATTTAAGGGGGTCTGAATACTTTCCGTACCCACTGTATTTGGTGCTTATTACCCATTAGGTCTCAAACACACAGACGTTTTTTGACGATGACGTTTTCTTGCGTTTTTTGCAGCTGTACATGTTAGTCAATGGCCCCATAAAAACGCCGACGTTTTTGAGCTGTAGAGGGCGTCGGTGTTAGTGAGCTGAAATTAGAACCCACGGCCAGCGCATTCTGAGGCTGTAAAGTTTTGCCGTTTTTGACGCCGACGCAGCAAAAAGTTCACTAACGCCCACTAACACCGTAACGGTGTTTTTGACGCCAACATTTTTAGGTTGAAAAATAGCAGAGGATTCTTTTTTTTTTTAGACGCCTATTGACGCCGACACACACGAACGCTCACTAACGCCGATGCATAACGCCGAAAAATGTTGGGCCCGAAGTTTTGCTTATTTTTTTAAGATATGCCCATGTGTATGAGGCCTTAAAGTGTTTATAACCGTAACAAAATAATTCACTGTTGGCCCCTCTCCTTTATCCAGCGTTAATGCACAGTGCAAGTGTTTGCTGAAATAGATGCCTCTAAATGCCTTTATTTAGATATCTTCAGGCCGTTCACGTGACTCTCTGCTACTCCAATCCCTGGGCTACAGCGGGAAGGGCCGAGCTCTCCTTCTGACATCAGCCGGGAGGTCACGTGACCGCCATGCTGGCTGTTTAGCCCCTCCTGCTGTAGCCCTGGATCGGAATAGCAGAGCGGCCTGGAGTCACGTGACTGGCTTGAAGATATCTGAAAAATGTAATTAGAGGCTTTGTTTTTAGTAAGCACTTGCACTGTGCATTACTATACTATGTATAGCGGCAGGAAGGAAGGCAGAGGGGGGAGAGGACAGAGGAGAGCTGCAGATGACGGAGGCACGTAAACTGTCCACGGTGTCCGGGCTCAGCAGCCATGAAGAACCGGGGTCAGTTTACAGGGGGAGGGCAGAAACTGGCAGGATCAGCCAGGATTTTTACAGCTTCCAGAGGGGCAGATTAGACAGCACAAGCACTGTGCTGTTTAACCTGCTATAAGGGAACAAGATCCATTTTTATTTTTTTTTGGGTTACAAACACTTTAAAATGCTAACTCACCAGACTGCTTTGACCCCTTATTGTGATACTATAGGTGTATTTTTTTAAATTAACAATATTACCTGCTCTGTACAATGGTTTTGCACAGAGCAGCCTCAATCTTCCTCTTCTGTGGGTCCCCCACTGGTGCTCCTGTGTCCTCACCCTTACTGAGTGCCACATAACAAGCTGCCTGCTATTGGTCACTTGTGCGTGCTCACACCTGAGCTGGCTCAATGTGTCCATAGACACACAGAGCGTGGCTCAGTCCCGCCCCCTCCTCACTTGCTGTAATTAATAGCAGTGGGAGCCAGTGGCTGCTGCTGCTGCTGTCTCTGAGCCGATGATGAGGGAGAGAGCCGGGAGAGCCGTTGTTCCCATGCACATTGCTCGATAGAGAATGAGGGGCTGGGGGTGGAGCTGCATACAGAAGGTTTTTTACTTCCATGCATAGAACGGAGGTAAGAAACCTTCAGCCTTTAGAACCACTTCAATAATAATAATTAGATCTGAATGCACTTTGAATATAATCTCCACACACTCCTGATATTTCACTCAACCTTGCTCCTCTCCATTCTCGGAAGGTAAAAATATCTGTACCACCATGGGGTTTTCACCTTTACTTTAACCATTAGACACCCAGAGCAGGCCACCAAATTTTCACTCCATACAGACCGGGTAGAATCCTCATAGTTTTCCGATTTTTTATTATTTTAAAACACATGTAATAACATAAGCATATTTACTTACATTGCCCTGTGCTTGATCTGGCACCTGGAATGGAAAGCCTGCATAAACTTTAAGGGAGCTCCATTGCTCCGCTAATCACCAGAAGCCAGCATGTGCTCCAACCTGAGCAGAAGTCACATCATCGACCAAAGCCTCCCCCTCCACCAATCCCGACATCCTCCGCGATCCCGACCGAGGAACAGACAGGTACACCAACTGGTGCTGGTTAGCCAGGCCAATTATATCAGTTTTTTGTACAGGACACCAAGGATAGGTCCTGGATGGCTTCTATGTGTCACCAATATTTCGGTTCTAGTCCCTTTAACCACTTGATCTCTGGAAGATTTACCCCCCTTCGTGACCAGGCCATTTTTTGCATTATGGATTTTTTAATTTATCTTGAAAACTTTTAAATGTGACAATTGCGTAGTCATGTGACACTGTACCCAAACAAAATGTATGTCCCTTTTTCCCTCACAAATAGAGCTTTCTTTTAGTGGTATTTGATCACCTCTGCGGTTTTTATTTTTTGCTCTATAAACAAAAAAAGGCTGACCATTTTGAAAAAAAAGACAATATATTTTACTTTCTGGTATAAAACCTATCCAGTAAAAAAAAGTGAAAAACTCTAATTTATTCATCAATTTATAGCAGAATCTATTTGTTTTCTGCTACATATTTTTGGGAAACAAAATCCCAGTAGGGTATATTGATTAAAATCATATATAATAAAAGTGCAAATAGGTGAATAATTCACAATATATAAACGTCCACCAATGGTCTGTAATAAGTAATCTAGATACTAAATCATCTTATATCAAAAGTCCATTGATGTCCATCAATTTGATAGTGAAAAACTTAAAGTGACAAATGTGCTCTTCAGTGCTTCAAAACGATAAAAAAGTGCCACACCACACGTGCCAGGTGCCAGGATCCCACTGGTGTCCCTACTCACCAGAGCGAGTGGACCCACTGCTTTGCAGTCAATGGGTCTAAAATCGCAGAGTGATAACCGATGATTCCTGGCTGGACACCGGAGCAAAGGATAAGCCTCCTTCCCCTTCACTGGCAGGCCTTGGTAAGCACTGGAACTGGTAATAAGCCTCTTTCCCCTCTGTTGCCAAACCACACACTTCGCACATGGAGGGCGGAAGCCAAACCTTGGCTTCCGCCTTCCATGTGCGAAGTGTGTGGTTTGGCAACAGAGGGGAAAGAGGCTTATTACCAGTTCCAGTGCTTACCAAGGCCTGCCAGTGAAGGGGAAGGAGGCTTATCCTTTGCTCCGGTGTCCAGCCAGGAATCATCGGTTATCACTCTGCGATTTTAGACCCATTGACTGCAAAGCAGTGGGTCCACTCGCTCTGGTGAGTAGGGACACCAGTGGGATCCTGGCACCTGGCACGTGTGGTGTGGCACTTTTTTATCGTTTTGAAGCACTGAAGAGCACATTTGTCACTTTAAGTTTTTCACTATCAAATTGATGGACATCAATGGACTTTTGATATAAGATGATTTAGTATTTAGATTACTTATTACAGACCATTGGTGGACGTTTATATATTGTGAATTATTCACCTATTTGCACTTTTATTATATATGATTTTATATGTTTAACACATAAGGTTGGCGCTTATATATATGTTTTTGTCACTCACAGTTTAAGTTTTGCTGGCTTATAGCAGCCTTCCTAAGGGAAGGATATTCCCTTACTTAGGAGTGTAAACACAGTTTGATCCACAGCGCAATCAGTTAAAATATTTTTTCTAGGGTATATTGATTGTTTTTTGCAAAAGTTATAGAGTCTACAAACTATGGGATATTCTTATTTATTTTTACTAGTAATGGCAGCGATCAGTGACTTATAGTGGGACTGCGATATTGCGGCAGTCAGTCGAGACACTAACTGACACTTTTTCGGACCAGTAACACTTATACAGTGATCATTGCTAAAAATATGCACTGTATTAATGACCCTGGCTTGGAAGGGGTTAAACATCAGGGGTGATCAAAGGGTTAACTGTATGCCTAACCAGTGTTTTCTCACTGTGAGGGAGGTGCTTTTACTAGGGGAAGGCATTGATCCATGTTCCTGCTTAGCCTACAGACAGAACGGCAATCTGCAGTGTTTACATAGGCAGACCAGCATTCTGCCTAATGCTCGGTGGGTGCTGGTGGACATTGAGTCCACGGTACCTGCTCATCAGCTCCTGCTGTTTCTAATAACAGCGGAAGCGGTCTTGGTGGCACACACGCATGCCCCAGACCGGGTCAGGGCACATACTAAATACGTGATCCAGCACAGAACTGCCACCCTGCTGCAGTATATCGAATGAGGAATTATATATAATATAGGGTGAGGAGTTCTGGGACAGTCAGGCATAAGGACTTGCAGTCCTCTCTGAATTGGTAATGGCTTATTTGGGACCCAGAATTTTGGAGGTTCAGAGTAATATTTGGGCGGGAAAGAACCTCCACCCCTGACAGTCCCTACGGGGTTAAGCAGCCTCAAGGAAGCAGTACATAAGACAGGAAGCTCTCAGTGCTGGATGTGGTGGAGTAGGAGTTTGGGGGAGAAAGATCTGAGTGCTGCACATGTGCTGGAAGCTGCCAAACAGCCGGAGTTGGACTGTGCTAACCTTGAAGGAAAATGCTGTATATGAACGTTATGTTTCTTGTATTTGTGCTGACGACAAGTGGACTTTGTGTTATGTTTTCTGGCATTAAGTCAGCTCTATGTTGCTGCTGAAAATGCTGTTTTGTTTGCTTTGAAAGAAAAATAAACACCTTTAGGCCCCTTTCACATTTGTGCAACTTGTCCTGCGAATTGGGACTGCAAAGTCGCATGACAAGTTGTACCCCATTATTTCCAATGAGTACCATTCATATCTGTGTGACTTCAAAGAAGTCCCTGCACTACTTTGGTCCGACTTTGATGTGATTTGAGGTCTATAGACCACAAGATTAAACAGGTATTGCTTAAAGTAGTGTGAACAGGGCCTTATGTTGAAGATAAACGGCTTTGCATGTGGTCCTGAGGAGCTATACCCATGAACTTTACATTATGCAATCACTTTTAATAAATACCCTGTAAAAGAGGAAGATAGCAATTAATAGCAGATAACAATTAAAATCAAACTATCGATAAGACAAAAACTCGGCCCTCTCCTGGGAAAGTTGCTGCTTAATGTGTGCTAACATAATTGTGTGACATCACTCCTGACTCTTGCTGCTGCAGGAAAAACAACCAGGTAAGTTAAAGCTGAAGAATACAAAATGTCAGATTTATCATGGGTTTCAGTGGTAACTATTGCTTATGAGAGATATCTGGTTAGCCATATGGATACGCATTCAATATACATGATATTACCAAAAGTATTGCAGGTCAGTCAAGTTCCTCCACCCCAAACTCGCTCATCCACACTATATTGCCAAAAGTATTGGGCCACCCCTCTAAATCATTTGGTGGAGGGGGATTATGGTGTGGGGTTGTTTTTCATGGGTTGGGCTTGGCCCCTTAGTTTAGTGAAGGGAACTCTTAGCCTTGGTTCACACATATGCAATGTGGGAACCGGCACGATTCTAGCGCCAGTTCCCGCATCGCATCTCTCCTGCAGGCAGTTCACACTGCCCTCTGCAAACCGCTGCGGGTGTCAATAGAATATTAATGACATCCCCAGATCTGTTCACAGAATGAACTTGCATTACACAGACATTGCATGTGACGCAGTGCGGGTGCGAATCACATGCAATGTCTATGTTCGCACAAGTGTGAATCCAGGCTTAAAGCAGATGTAAACCTCCCACTCACCCAGTATAAATGAATGGCACAGTATTAATGTATATATACATGTAATGTATATACATATAAAAGCATGTACCCCTACCTTGCAATTTGCAAATGTCATCCCCTTCAGCAGTAGTTACCTTGTTTTCAGAAACATCTAGTCAAAACTGAGGAAAGACACCACATGACTTCAGCATGCCAAATCATGCTGTGTGGAGCAGCCAATCCTGGGAGAGCTGGAGGAGAAAGGAGGGGGTAGTGTGAAGCTTCCTCTGCTCTGTGCATGAGATTAGGAAATTACCTGTCACTCACACAGCAGGGGGAAGAAACATCTCCTATTTCTTTGTGAGACGGTTGTATTCATACTGAAAAAAGATAAGGGTATTGCTCAGAGCTGGATTAACTCTTTTGGCAAGACTGGGCACAGATGACATGACATGCTCTACTCTACTAGGCAGTATTATTAATAATTTTTTTTCCGGGTTTATATCCACTTTAACCACTTTAGCCCCGGAAGGATTTGCCCCCTTCCTGACCAGAGCACTTTTTGAGATACGGCAGTGTGTTGATTTCACTGGCAATTGCGCAGTCGTGCGACATTGTACCCAAACAAAATTTACGTCCTTTTTCCCCCACAAATAGAGCTTTCTTTTGGTGGTATTTGATCACCTCTGCAGTTTTTATTTTTTGTGCTTTAAACAAACAAAAAGCAATAATTTTGAAAAAAAAAACAATATTTTTTACTTTTTGCTATAATAAATATCCAAAAAAAAAAAAAAAACGAATTTCTTCCTCAGTTTAGGCCGATATATAGTCTTCTACATGTTTTTGGTAAAAAAAAAAAAAATCGCAATAGGAGTATATTGATTGGGTTGCGCAAAAGTTATCTTGTCTACAAACTATGGGAATAGATTTATGGCATTTTTATTTATTTATTTTTTTTACTAGTAATGGCAGCGATCTGCAACTTTTATCGGGACGGCGATATTGCAGCGGACAGATCGGACACTTTTGAAACTTTTTTGGGACCAGTGATATTTATACAGTGATCAGAGGTAAAAATAGCCACTGATTACTGTATAAATGTCACTGGAAGGGAATCACTGAGTTCTGCTGTGGGAGCTGGGCTGGCAGGGGCATGACAGATCTTACTGTTCCCGATTACTGGGAACAGTAGATCTGTACGATGTCCCCTCACAGAACAGAGATCCACCGTGTTTACCTTAGCAGATTTCCATTCTGCCTCTATGACAGGCAATCGCGGGTCGGCAGCGGACATCGAGTCCGCCCGACCCACAGGCAAGCTCATGCAGTGTGCATTACTGCCCATTACTGCAGCTGTGCGAGCCGCTGTACAGCCACGGCGATTCACACAGCAGTGCCAACCTGCCGCCGTCAACCCATGGTCAGCAAGCGGTTAAGGTGTCAGCATACCAAGACATTTTGGACAATTTCATGCTCCCAACTTTGTGGGAACGGTTTGGGGATGGCCCCTTCCTGTTCCAACATAACTGTGCACCAGTGCATAAAGCAAGGTCCATAAAGACATGGATGAGTGAGTTTGGGGTGGAGGAACTTGACTGGCCTGCACAGAGTTATGACCTCAAGCCGATAGAACACCTTTGGGATGAATTAGAGCAGAGACTGCAGGCCAGGCCTTCTCGTGCAACATCAGTGCCTGACCTCACAATGTGGTTCTGGAAGAAAGGTCAAACATTCCCATAGACACTCCTAAACCTTGTGGACAGCCTTCCCAGAAGAGCTGAAGCTGTTATAGCTGCAAAGGGTGGGCCAACTCAATATTGAACCCTACGGACTAAGATACCATTAAAGTTCATGTGCATGTAAAAGCGTTCCAATACGTTTGGTAATATAGGGCATCTGGTTCAAGTGTGTTAAGCAGTTTTGGTACATTGTAGACAAGTTATTGACCACTGCCATCCAAAGGACTCTATGTGCTTGGTTTACATTTTGGATTTCTAAAATCAAACTGCCTGTACCCATTGTTATTAATCCATAAAGAGCTATCTAAGAGAATTGGTCAGTCTAATACTGTCTAGTGGCGCTGTAGCATACAGCCATCACCTTAAAAAATGCATATACAGTCTAATGCCATCTAGTGGCAATTTAAGATATATTCTCAACCTATTCGTACTATGATAAAACTTTATTAGTATCTAATTTATGGAAAATAATGTAAATGTTAAAATATAACAAATAGCAAGAGAAATAAAATGAATTGTACTACCCATATATAAAAATAATATCAACACCCATATAGCTAAATTAGGATTATAACATTTCAGAAGTATGAAATATCTGGACATAAAACAATTGAAATCTATTTCTATATTCAAACCCTGATTCGAAAATCCACCGGGTTTCTCTTCTAGAAATATCCCTCAGTGGCTCTTTATAACCATTTTTTAAATATAAATTTTATTGCCCTTTATTTTTAAGTTAAAGTGATACTAAATTCTCATGTTATACTTACCTGCCCTGTGCAGTGGTTATGCATAGAGCAGCCCAGATCCTCCTTTTCTCAGGTCCCATGCCGGTGCTTCGGGCCCCTCCCTCCTGCCGAGTGCCCTCACAGTAATCAGCTTGTCATGGGGGCACCCGAGCCAAGCCGCTGCTTTGTGTGTCTATTCAGACAAGGAGCCACAGTTCGGCCCGCCCCCCTCTCTCTCCTCATTGGCTCACTGACCTTATTTGACAGCAGTGGGAGCCAATGGTACCCTGCTGCTGTCTCAGCCATTGATAAGGGAGAGCCCTGGCCAGCCGAGACTCCTGTGCAATATCGCTGGATCGAGATGGGCCCAGGTAAGTATTAGGGGGGCTGAGGGGGCTGCCGCACACTGAAGGGTTTTAATGTAAATACATAAAATGGTACAAGATAAAAAACGTTTGACCTTAGAACCACTTTAAGGTTAATATCACATTCAAACAATTAAAGATAGAGCTGCCTTTTCTGGTAATTTTTGTTTTGATGTACAGGGGGTATCAGCTGCTGGGTCTATTCACTAGTACAACACTAATAAATATGGATTAGAGTGCCATGGTTCCTTTTAAATAAATATATATACACATAATATTGTGCAAAAGTTTCAGACACAGGTGGGAAAAATGCTGTAATTTAACCACTTCAGCCCCAGAAGGATTTCCCCCTTTATGATCAGAGCACTTTTTGCGATTCGGCACTGCATTGCTTTAACTGACAATTGCACGTACATGAGACGTTGTACCCAAATGAAATTGGCATTTTTTCCCCCAAATAGAGCTTTCTTTTAGTGGTATTTGATCACCTCTGTGTTACTTCTGATCACCGCTATAAACAAATAAAGAGCGACAATTTTGAAAAAAAAAAACAATTTCTCTTACGTTCACTGACAGACGCAGTGGGGTTTATGCACATCCTACCAGGAGTAGACTAGGCAAATAGAAAAAAAGCAATCTGACCCCTCCCAGGGGGCCGTCCTCACTCCAGCATATAACCCCCCTGCTCTGCATAGCATATCAGTTTTATTATGCTTAGTGCAAGGAGTTAGACCTGGTTCCCTGCTGGGACCTGCGGTTCCACAGATTTTTTCTTTGGGCTTTTTAAGCTCCCTGAAGAAGACTGCTATCAAGTAGCCGGCTGGGGCATAGAGGATATCTCGAATCCTGAAATCTCCCCAGGACGGCCGACCGATGCGAGCTACCCTTAGCCTGGGCGGGGTCTGCCGCATCGTACCCATTCCGTGCGGGAGGCTAGTGGGTGACCCCCACTTGCGTCCAGCGACCGGGCTGTGCTCGCGTCCAGGGGCGTTTGGCCTGCAGCATCCCTCTCCATCAGCTGGGAGGAAGGTCTGCTACGCCCGTCGGATTGGTGAGTGACCCTCTCTCCCCCCCCGGGGGTGCTGGGCGTTTGACGGACTAGGCCAGCCGGTGAAGGGTTTCTAGGGCTACAGGTCCCCCTGTTGGTTTTGGCCCCCCCTCCTACACCCCCCTCCCCCCTCCGCACCCCGCACTCTATCCGCCATGCGGCGATCCGCCGCCATTTTGCGGCGGATTGCCGCCATTTTGCCGTAGCCGCGGCCATTTTGGAGGCTATTTTGACCTCTAGTGGTGGGCCGGCGGCCATTTTGACGTAGTCACGGCCTGTGTATCAGGCTTTGGCCTCCTGTGAACGTTCGGCGGCCATTTTTGATGTGCCTGTGAATGAAAACGTGCGGCTGACGCCGCTTCTTCCGCTTTCCATCTGGAACAGCGTGGAAGGCACAGGGCAACGTAGGCTTCTGACTGACCGTCATTACACTCCTACTGGGACGCAGCGCTGGAAGGGCAATTGTACACAGCAAGTATAGCTGGGCTCTCCCTGGGGTGTCGGTTGCGGTGGGTGCAGTCCTCCTGGGTGTCTCCTGGTTGCTCTGTGGGGCAGTGGTGGGGCTACATTGTGGGGGTGTCAGGGCCTATTGGCCTAACAGTGTTTTCCGCTGGCGCAATGGCGGCTTCCCAGGAGGAGTCGGTGGAGGCGCAACCTGCGCTGGGCCCGCTGGTTCCCCTGGATCAGCTAAGGTCCATATTGGGGGAATTGTTCCCCCGGGAGGTGCCGTGCTAAGGGGGCGCCTAAGAAGCGTCCACCCCCCTCCTTCCTCAGGGGAGGATTCGGAACCGGAAGGGGCCTCAGTGGTCACCGGGACCCCCGTGGAGCTCTCTGATGGTGAACTGGAGCCCTCGGATGGTGAGGAAGACCAGGGGGTCTTGGTAGCGCGCGAGAGGGCGCTGGGGGCCTCCCTGATCACCAATATCCATGCGTCCTTGAAACTGGACCAAGCCGGGGAGTCGCAGGAGACTGCCTACGTTTGTGGGTCTTTTAAGCCACCTCAGTCCCCTAGGGAATATCCCTATGCTCAATTCTTTGACCAGCTGGTTTATAAGGAATGACAGCATCCGTAGAATTCCTTTTCATTGCCCAAACGTTTCGCTGTGTGCTATCCCTTTGAGGATAGTTTTGTGAAGAAGTGGGCATCCCCCGCAGTGGATCCTCCGGTGGCTCGCCTGAATAAGGCAACGACCATCCCCTTGGAGGGGTCCCCCTTTTTTAAGGATCCGTCCGACAGGCGGACGGAGGCGGTATCCAAGGCACTGTTCTTGGTGGCGGGGTCAGCCATGAGACCAGCTCGGGCGTCAGCCATGGTGGCGCAATCTCTTTCCGAGTGTGTGACTGAGTTGCACAATGAGTTGAGCTGTGGGTGCTCGTCTGAGGCTTCTCAGCGGACGGACCATCTGATGCAGGGCCTCCGGTACCTGTGTGACGCAGCTTTGGACCTGCTTCCCATGCTGTCTAAGATGTCTGTTTTTGCAGTCATTATCAGACGGGGGCTGTGGTTACGCTGTTGGTCGGGTGACCATGCGTCAAAGAAGGGCCTCACGGATCTTCCCTTTCAGGGTGGTTGGCTCTTTGGGGCACAGTTGGATGAAATCATTAAGGATTTCACCGGGGGGGGGGGAAGAGTACCTTTCTCCCGGAGCCCAGGCGGTGGGAATTCCGCCGTAAGCAAGGTCCTGCTTCTTCGGGTCAGAAGAGGTTTTTTCGTGCGCCTGGTGCAGCAGGCAAGGGCTCAAGGTCCGGCAAGTCTGCCTCGGGGTCCGGTAAACGGCCCTGGCAGCGCAAGAGCGAAAAGATGGAGGATAAGTCCTCCTCAGCATGATGGGTTCTCGGGTGGGGGCCGACTTCTGCGGTTCGCAGACAGGTGGACTACCCGCATTTCTGACCGGTGGGTGCAGGAAGTGGTGTCCGCAGGATACAGGATAGAGTTCAGCAATCTACCCCCAGACAAGTTCTTCCCATCGAACTTGAGACTCCCTCAGGGGCATTGAGAGGCTCTTCTAGGGGCTGTTCACACGCTCTCCAAACAAGGGGTGATTGTGCCGGTACCTCCGCTGGAAAGGTTCCGCGGCTTCTATTCAAACCTCTTTGTGGTGCCCAAAAAGGGTTGGGTCAGGTCAGTTCTGGATCTAAAATCGCTAAACCACTTTGTGAGGACGGGAACATTCTGGATGGAATATGTCCGATCGGTCGTGGCCGCCCTGCTCCAAGGGGACTTCATGGCGTCGCTGGATATCAGGGACGCGTAATCTCCATGTCCCCATTTGTGTCTGGCACCAGCGCTTCCTGCGCTTTGCGGTGGGGGATCTACATTACCAATTTGTGGCACTTCCCTTTGGTCTGGCTTCGGCTCCTCGGGTGTTCACCAAGCTGGTGGCTCCGGTGCTGGCGCTATTGAGGCAGAGAGGCATTGCGGTGGTAACATACCTTGATGACTTACTCCTGCAAGCGGAGTCTGCTTCGGCCCTGGAGGAGAATGTGGCTATCACCATGGTCTCGTTGAAAGACTTCGGCTGGCTGATCAACCTGCAGAAGTCGACGTTGACCCCGTCCTGTCGACTGGAATATCTGGGTCTGATTCTGGACACGGAGCAGGCGAAGGTCTTCTTACCTCCGGCCAAGTTACTAACACTGCAGCAGCGGTGCGAACCCTGCTGTCTTGCCAGTGGTCCTGCTTACGGTTCTGTATGCGGGTGTTGGGGCTCATGGTCTCAGCCTTCGAGGCGATACCTTACGCCCAGAGTCACACTCGGCTCCTACGGCGAGCGATTCTGTCACGGTGGGACAAGTCTCCGCTGTCCCTGGACCAGCTGATCAGATTGGATCATCAGACCAGAGGATCGTTGACCTGGTGGCTTCGGGCCCTGGCTCTGACGTTGGGGAAGTCTTTTCTCCCCCTGAATTGGTCGATAGTCACGAGGGATGCCAGCATATCGGGCTGGGGGGTCCAGGGGCAGCTGTCTGCTCAAGGCCATTGGTCGGTGCAGGAATCCCGCCTTCCGATAAATGTGCTGGAGTTGAGGGCGATCAGGCTCTGCCTCTCCTACTGGACGGTAAGGTTGCGCGGCCTCCCGGTTCGGGTTCAGTCGGACAGTGTACGTGAACCATCAGGGCGAAACGAGGAGCTCGGCAGCGGCTGCGGAAGCAGCTCTTATTCTGAGATGGGCAGAACTTCAAGTGCCGGCAATCTCCGCGATTTACATTCTGGGCGTAGAAAATTGGCAGACGGACTTTCTCAGTCGCCAGACGCTGTATCAGGGGGAATGGTCCCTACATCCAGAGGTGTTCCGCCAGATTTTCCACAAGTGGGGCACGCCAGACGTGGACCTCATGGCGTCCAGGTTCAATCACAAGGTGCAGACCTTCGTGTGCAGAACAAGGGATCCGTTGGCGGCCAACACGGACGCGTTGGTAGCGCCTTAGGGTCAGTATCGTCTCCTGTACGCCTTCCCTCCCATCAAGCTTCTACCGCGGCTACTGCGCAGGATAGAAGCGGAGGGGATTCCCACAATCCTGGTAGCTCCGGATTGGCCTCGGCACCCTTGGTACGCCGACGTGGTGCGGATGGTGACAGATGTTCCCTGGTGTCTTCCCCTGAGCGAAGATCTGCTGTCGCAGGGACCCATCCTGCACCCTGCTTTACCCTCGCTGGCTTTGACAGCTTGGCTATTGAGTCCCAGGTGTTGAGGGATAGGGGTGTCTCTGACTCCTTGATCCCTACCATGCTTAAGGTGCGCATGTGTACTTCGCACAAGATTTATCATCGTACCTGGAAGGCCTATATTGCCTGGTGTGAGGCGGGGGGTTGGAACCCTCGCTCTTACGTTGTGTCCCGGGTCCTGGCTTTTTTGCAGCAGGGCCTGGATAACAAATTGGCATTGAGTACTCTCAAGGGTCAGATTTCGGCTCTGGCGATTCTCTTTCAAGGCCTTTGGCGTCACATTCGTTGATACGTACATTTGTACAGGGTGTACGCCATGTGGCTCCTCAGATACGGTCGCCTTTGGCGCCGTGGGATTTGAATTTGGTACTTTCTGTACTGCAGAAACCGCCATATGAGAAGATCAGGGATATTCGACCGTCAACCGCAGTCTGACGGCGACAGAGTGTCTCGATATCGCAATCCGCTGTCATATGACGGCGGCTGCGATATCCCTCACTGTGAGCGCACGCGCCGCCAGAGGCGCGCTGGCGCACTCACTGTGTCCGGGGGGGGTGGGCCAGGGAGCGGGTACGGCGGGCTCGATCGCCGCCGGCTACCCGCGATGCCCCCTGCAGTGAAAGAACGGAGGTCCGTGTAAGTAAACACGGATCTCCGTTCTGTTAGAGGGGGAAGGGCTGTGATCACAGGCTTCCTCTATATGGAAGCTGTGATCGCTCCATTCCCCCAGCCAGGCCAGCCCACACACAATTAGAACACGCCCAGGGAACACAGTTAACCCTTAGAGCACCCCCTCCAGGTTAACCCCTTCACTGCCAATGGCATTTACACAGTATTCAGTGCATTTTTATAGCACTGATCGCTGTATAAATGCCAATGGTCCCAAAAAAGCGTCGAAATGGTCCAACATGTCCGCTGCAATATAGCAGTACTGCTAAAAATCGCAGATTGCTGATATTACTGGTAAAAAATTAAAAAAAATAAAGACCTCAGAAATGAATTCTCATCATCCGTAAACGTGGCAACTTTTGCGCAAACCAATCAATAAACGCCGATTGAATTTTTTTTTTTTTACCAAAAATATGAGGAAGAATATAAATCAGCGTAAACCGATGGAAAAAAAGTGTTTTTTTATATATTTTTTTCGATTTGTATTTTAGCAAAAAGTAAGAAATTTGGGTTTTTTTTGCAAAATTGTCGCTCTTCTTTTGTTTATAGCGGCGATCAGAAATGACACAGAGGGGATCAAATACCACCAAAAGAAAGCTCTATTTGTGGGAAAAAAGGACACAAATTTCGTTTGGTACAACGTCGTACGACCGCGCAATTGTCAGTTCAAGCGGCGCAGTGCCGAATCTCAAAAAGTGCTCTGGTCCTAAAGTGGGAAATCCTTCCGGGGCTCAAGTGGTTAATGTACACTACTTCTGACTTCAGAAAAGGTTCCTGTACTACTTGGAGGCGACTTCTATCCGACTTGTGCCCATAGAATTCAATAAAAGTCGGATCCCCTATCTAAATGCAAGCGACTTTGTAGTGAAAAGAATATAACTTATTTGGGGCAGCCCCCTCCCTCCCTTCTCTGATTGGCCACAGGCAAAGTCGCCTGGCATAAGTAGTGTTGTAAGTCGTCTCGTGTTGTAAGTCGTCTGAAGTCGTGGTGAAGTTGCGCTGAAGTCGTCCTGAAAGTCACGCTGAAAGTCGCGCTGAAATCATCTAGCAAAGTCGCGCTAAAGTCAGGTCGCCCCTGTGTGAATGCTGCCTAACAAGCCATGAAAGTACACATACCCCCCAAATGACCCCTTTTTAGAAAGTATACAGTCCAAAGTATTTAGTAAAATTAAGATTTTTTTTTCTTAAAAAAATTGTGATATTAACTTTTACACAGCCTGGCAACATACAGTGGCCCAAGATGCAGGGAGCACCATCAGGCGTTCTAGGAGCATAAATTACACATCTAATTTCTTGACTACCTCTTGCACTTTTGAAGGTCCTGCAGCACCAGTACAATGGAAACACACAAAAAAGACCCCATTTTGGAAAGTAAACGCCCCTACACAAAGTTGTTCGTTTATACAATATTTCTAACACAAAGCATGTACACAGCACAAATTACACCCCAAAATATATTCTGCTACTCCTCCCGAGTATGGCGATACCACATGTTTGACACTTTTACACAGCCTGGCTATATACAAGGGCCCAACATCCAGGAAGCACCATCAGGTGTTTTAGGGGCATACATTTCAAATCTAATTTGATTACCTATTATACTATTGTGAAGCACTGTAGTGTGATAGATGGGCACTGTAGTGGCACGGATGGGCAGTGTAGTGGCACTGATGGGCATTGTATTGGCAAGCATGTGTCACGGATGAGAACTGATGTGGTTTGGTTGAGCATGAATGAGGCATAAATGAGCACGGATGGGGGTGGATGAGCCGTGGATGGGGATGACTGAGCACGGATGGGAATGGCTGAGCATGGATGGAGATGGCTGAGCATGGATGGGGAAGCCTGAGCACGGATGGGGATAGATGGGTGAGCATGGATGAGGATGGATGGGTGAGCATGGATGCTTGGGTGCAAACAAGTAAGAGGCGCAACACCCAGAATATACAATCCTAGAGGTGGTTTGATAAAGAGTATGTGTGTAAGCCCATAAATATTAATTTAAAATTTTAAAAGTCCATAGGCAAAGCCCATAGGCAAAGTCCATAAGCAGTAATCTTCATATATAATAGTCCATATCAGACTGGTGAAAATAGGGCAAAAAATGGAAAAGGTCAGGAAAGGAGAAGCAAACTGAAACGTAAGACACCAGAAGCTGCCATCTACGGTGAGCAAACCCCAACTCACAGAACCTGGAAGAAACAGAAGAGAGGAGGCGCTTCTAAGTGCAATATGCCAGTACACTTTATTAGAAAAAAGGTTAAAAACACTCACAAGATAACTGTGTAAAGAACACATCCAGCATCCAATACAAGGGGGAACCAAACGCTCATCCCATCCGACCGGGTGGTCCTTCGGGTCCTTTGCGCTCCCAGCCTCCTTCTGAACTACACGCCGCGAGCCGGCTTCTTCCATCATACATCGTGCAGGACGAACGATCGCTTTGGATGACCATCGTTCCCGAAGGACCACCCGGTCGGATGGGATGAGCGTTTGGTTCCCCCTTGTATTGGATGCTGGATGTGTTCTTTACACAGTTATCTTGTGAGTGTTTTTAACCTTTTTTCTAATAAAGTGTACAGGCATATTGCACTTAGAAGCGCCTCCTCTCTTCTGTTTCTTCCATGGATGCTTGGGTGAGTGCAGCAGACTGGCACAGAGCAGCGCTGTGGGCACTTCAAATCCTGCCCACAGCGCTGCTGCATCAGGGAGCACCATCAGGTGTTCTAGGGGCATAAATTTCAAATCGAATTTGACTACCTATTACACTATTGTGAGGCACTGTAGTGGCATGGATGGGCTTAACGTCTTTCAGGACAGGCACCTTTGAGAGACCTTGGCTCCTCCCTTCTCAGGAAACACCGCCCCTTCACACAGGTTTTTAACCTCACCTCCCCGTCGGCCCTTCAGTTTTTGGTGTTTCCTCCTGTGGGGAGACATTGCAAGGAACCGAAGGGCCTTACAGCTGGGGAAGCTGGCCGGTCTGTGTCCTGAGGATGGGAGTTAAACTTTCATCCCTGGGGCTAAGCTGCGAGGGGGCCTTACAAAGCGGCGATTTCATTTTGGGCCCAGAACGGCCTCTGGCTAAGAGGCACAGTTTCGGGGTGTCCGGAGGGCAAAGAAAGCCACGCTGCAAAGGGGGCCCTACAAAGCGGCGACATTGCGCACCTGGAACGGCCTCTGGCGAGGGGGTACAGTTCCAGGGTGGGTACCTTTTTGTTGGTGCCTGGAGAGGGCACAGCGGGGTGTCCATCCCCCCTCCTGGAAGTTGTTTTCCAGTCGGCATGGAGCTAGCCGAGTCGGTGAGCGGGTGACGTTTGTTCCGGTGGAAGGGGTGGCACTTCCAGTCATTCGCGACTTTAGGTTCCGGTCGTTTGCACGTGAAAAGGAACCCACAGGCTGTGTCAGAGGAGCCGAGCACCAGCCACTCTAAGGTAAGGAGGAACCCAGGGGTGTTTTTTTCCCTATCTTTAAACCCTGTAAGCTCCATAAGGGTCCCTCTCCCCCCTGTGGGGGGGGAGGGGGGCGAACCTAGGACCCTGGTGTTTGGTTTTCTAGGTTAGGCACTTTCCCACTACCCCCTAGTGCTGTGTGTGTGGTTGTCATGGGTGGTTCTGAGTGGAAGGTGCTTTGCTAATCCTTGCTGCCTCGGCTTTTGTTTTGCAGGGCAAGCCCTCAGACAAGGTCTGTCCTCCCAAAGAGAAGGAGCGTGGCTTTAGAAGGAAATGCCCATCTTGTAGAAATACTCTGGGAGAAACCTGGTCAAAAGCACTATGTAAAGAGTGTATTGAGGCGCTAGTGAGGGACCAAGCGAGGGAGCAAAATGCGGACCTGGCAGCGTCCGTCAAGGAACTCTCCAGCACCTTCCAATCCTTTCAGGCATTATTTTCAAATTTTCAGTTGCCTATGGTTCCGGGGGCCCCGATACCAACACAGCAGGGGGTCTTGCCTGTCCCGGCCGATGCCTCCAGGGGTGGGGCTGAGCCAGGGGATTCCAAGGAGGGACCAGGGCCAGAGCCTGACAGTGCCAGCTCTGGCTCACAGCAGGAGTCAGAGGAGGAGAGTGGGGATGGTGAGTTCCCACACTCCAGGTACAAACTCTCGCTGGAGGAGGTGGATGAACTTCTGGGAGTCATCCACACTACCTTGGGGATCCAGAAGGAAAGGAGGTCTTTGTCACTCCATGACCAAATGTATGAAGGTCTTAGTGAGCCAAAAAGGAAAGTCTTCCCAGTCCATGATACTCTGGTAGAGACCATCAAAAGAGAATGGAAGGATCCAGAGAGGAAACCCTTCTTCTCCAGGGCTCTGAAAAGACGCTTCAGTTTCGCGGAAGAGGAGTCGCTAGTGTGGAACAAAACCCCGAAGCTGGATGCAGCATTTTCACAAGTTGCAAAGCGTACAGACCTAGCCTTCGAGGATATGGGGTCCCTGACCGATCCCATGGACAAACGGGCTGAAGGCCTCTTAAAGAAAGCGTGGGATTCCTCACTCTTTAGTCTTAAACCCTCCATGGCAACTACTGTGGTAGCACGCAACATGGAGCACTGGCTAACACAGTTAAAAGCCCACATAGAAGCAGGCACCCCGAAGGAAACGATCCTAAAATCTTTTCCCATGGTGCAGAAGGGGGTCGCGTACATTGCAGACGCAATTCGGCCAGGAGGGCCTTATGGCTGAAAACATGGCAGGGGGACATTGCGTCTAAAGCCAAACTCTGTGGGATTCCTTTTTCAGGAGATCTCCTGTTCGGGCCTGACCTGGAAACTGTCCTGGACCGAACGGCGGACAGGAAAAAGGCCTTTCCTGCAAAAAGGAAAGCAGGGGAGACTTCAAGGAAACGTTTTCGTCCCCCAAAGAAGGCAGGAACCTCCCAATCGGGAGAAAAGAAACAGCCCTGGAGAAGGCGCAAGGGTCAGGTTGGGGCGATATTTCGCCCTCCTGAACAGCCCCGCAAGACACAATGATGGGGGCACCGCGGTGGGGGGAAGATTGGGAGCCTTCCTCCCACAGTGGGAGGAGTTATCCACCAACCCATTCGTTCTGGGGATAATTTGAAGGGGTTACCGGGTGGAATTCTCCACAGCACCTCCACAGAGGCTGCTGGTGACAAGTCTCCCAAAATGTGCTGTAAAAGCAGGGGGCCTGCTATCATCCTTAAGGGAGTTGGAGGAACAGCAGGTTGTGAGACGGGTGCCACAAGCAGAGATTGGGAAGGGGTTTTATCCCCACGTGTTTGTGGTTCAGAAACCATCAGGGAAATTCAGATTGATCCTGAACTTAAAACCCCTCAATGTGTCAGTGCGCAACAAGAAGTTCCGCATGGACTCAATCTACTCGGTAAAGGCACTCTTGCCTCCGAACTGCTTCATGGCTTCCATAGATCTACAAGATGCATACTTGCACATCCCAATTGCAGAAGATTGCCAAAAATATCTAAGGTTGGCAATAAAGTCTGCAGAGGGGGTAATTCACCTGCAATACAGGGCTCTGCCTTTCGGGCTATCATCTTCCCCCCGGATCTTCACCAAGGTGATGGCGGAAGCCTTGTCAGCATTAAGGTTGAAAGGATTGGCAGTCATCGCATATCTAGATGATCTGCTCCTTTTTGCCGCCTCCCCAGAGAAACTGACTCAGGACCTACGGGTCACGAGGGCCTTCTTGGAGGAGCTAGGGTGGCTCCTAAACTTGGAGAAATCAAGTCTGATCCCCTCCCAAAGAATTACCTTCCTGGCTTACGTCTTGGATTCCCGGGAGAGAAAGGTGTTCCTCCCGCAGGAAAAAATCCAAAAAATAGACGGCGATATGAGGGCCCTACAGGAGGGGTCTCAGGTCTCCATTCGAAAAGCCATGGCGGCACTGGGTCTCTTAACGGCAGCAATCCCGGCGGTTCAGTGGGCAGGTTTGCATTTCCGCCCACTGCAACTCTTCCTTCTGGAAGTTTGGGATCGCAGCCGCGAGAGTCTGGACTCCCCAGTTCGGACCCCGGACCAAGTAAAAGCAACCTAACACTGGTGGAGGTCGGTGGCCAATCTGTCCTTAGGTCTTCAAAGGACATTGTCGGCCACAAGGGTTATCACGACCGATGCAAGTGGGTCAGGTTGGGGAGCACATCTGGACTCCAAGCCGGTGCAGGGCACCTGGGGAGAAGAGGAAGCAAGCAGGTCCTCGAATTGGCAGGAACTCCGGGCGGTGGAGTTAGCGCTCAGGGCCTTCCAGCAAGAACTTGGGGGCCAGCATGTCCAGATAAGATCAGACAATGCCTCAGTGGTGGCATACGTCAACAAACAAGGAGGGACTAGGAGCAGGTCCTTGTGGCTGTTGACGGAAGGCATCCTCAAATGGGCAGAAGCCAATGTTTGCTCCCTATCGGCAGTGCACCTGAAGGGAGAGCTGAACCAGGTGGCGGACCTCCTCAGCAGAAGAACGCTGAAGGGAGGGAGACTGGGGATTAAATGCAGAGGTTTTCAGCCTGCTTGTCAGGAAGTGGGGGAAACCGTGCATAGACCTCTTTGCGACAAGAGAAAACGCAAAAGTTCGCCAGTTTCTCTCCCTCAACCGGAGAGACGGAGCGGTGGGAGTAGACACACTGGCTCACACATGGAATTTCTCCAGGTGTTATGCGTTTCCCCCCCCCCCCAGTACTCTTGCCAGCGGTTCTAAGAAAGTTTCAGGAAGAGAACACAACTCTCATCCTAATAGCTCCCCATTGGCCCAGGAGGCCTTGGTTTTCACTCCTAAAAAGTCTAGCGACAGAACGCCCGTGGTTCTTACCCGATCGGGAGGATCTGCTGACACAGGGCCCGGTATGCTGTCCCAGGGTAGATCGGTGGCAACTGGCAGCCTGGCTTCTGAAGAGAAAGTTCTAAGGGACAAGGGGTTTTCAGAGAAACTTATAATAACCCTGTTAAACTCCAGGAAAAAGGAAACCCGTGACATCTACTATAAAACCTGGAGAAGATTTATTAGGCGGTGCAAGGAGAGTTTCCTTGAGGTACGTAGCCAGGTATCGGTTCTGGAATACCTTCAGACAGGAGCAGACCGAGGATTGGCCAGTAGCACCCTAAAGAGCCAGGTCTCGGCTCTGAGCGTTTACTTGGAAAGATCTCTAGCCTTAAATCCCTGGGTGGTGCGATTTTTCAAGTCGCTGAAAAGGAGTAGACCGAGTAAAGTTTCTCCCTTTCCAATGTGGGATTTGTCCCTGGTTTTAGGGGCCCTTACGAAGGATCCTTTCGAACCTATCAGGACAATATCTCTGAAATGGTTAACCATCAAGATGGTTTTCTTGGTGGCTATAACCACAGCAAGGAGAGTTAGTGAGCTTGAAGCACTGTCTGTCAGAGCTCCTTTTCTCAAAAATTTTCCGGATCGTCTAGTTCTTAAGACGGATCTGGCCTTCTTGCCAAAAGTGGCTTCAGGGTTTCACAGGAATCAGTAGATTGTGTTACCCTCATATGGCTCTGATCCTGTGAGGGAACAGGAACAGATGTTTCATAATTTGGACGTTAGAAGGTGCGTCCTACAGTACTTGGACAGCACTAGTCAGGTCAGGAATAGCGATTCCCTCTTTATTTTGTTTTCAGCAGCCAGGAAAGGTTCCAAGGCTTCTAGAAGGACCATAGCGGGGTGGTTGAGACTGGCCATCACCCAGGCATATGTGCTAGAGGGACAGGAGCCTCCGGGAGGAATTCGGGCACATTCCACTAGGGCCATGGCAACTTCACAGGCTGAGTGGGCTGGTACTTCCCCGGAGCAGATCTGTAGGGCGGCTACTTGGACAAGTTTTGCCACGTTTGTGAAACACTAAAGATTGGATTTGTTGTCAGCGAAGGACCAGGTCTTTGGGCGCAGGGTTTTGCAGGCAGTCCCTCCCCCCCCAAGGTACATTACTTGATTATCCTCTCAAAAGGTGCCTGTCCTGAAAGACGTTAAGGGAAAAACGGAGTTACTGGTAACGTCCTTTCCAGTAGTCTTTCAGGACAGCACCGTAACCCACCCGAAGAAGGCAAGGTGAACAGCTGACAGGTAAGGAATGTCTTGAATAACGTTGTTCTTGTGTCTCCCCAGTTGGCCGGAGGAACTCTTAGAGAACTGAAGGGCCAATGGGGCAATG
This sequence comes from Glandirana rugosa, assembly GCA_018402905.1. Classification (NCBI taxonomy): domain Eukaryota; kingdom Metazoa; phylum Chordata; class Amphibia; order Anura; family Ranidae; genus Glandirana; species Glandirana rugosa. The sequence goes on from BLSH010015614.1 coordinate 1,572,016, forward strand.
AGGTTAAAAACCTGTGTGAAGGGGTGGTGTTTCCTGAGAAGGGAGGAGCCAAGGTCTCTCAAAGGTGCCTGTCCTGAAAGACTACTGGAAAGGATGTTACCAGTAAGAAAGAAAATGAAAATGCATTTTTTTTTACACAAAGTTGTCCATTTATACAATGTATTCTGCTACATCTTCCATGTATCACGATACCCCATGTTTGATACTTTTACACAGCCTGGCCACATACAGAGGCCCAACATGCAGGGAGCACTGTCAGGTGTTCTAGGGGCATACATTTTAAATCTAATTTGACTACCTATTACACTATTGTGAGGCACTGTAGTGGCACTAATGGGCACTGTAGTGGCATGGATGGGCACTGTAGTGGCATGGATGTGTCACAGATGAGAACTGATGTTGTATGGATGAGCATGAATGAGGCATAAATACGCACAGATGCGGTGGATGAGCTGTTGAATGGGCTGACGGAGCATGGATGGGGATGGCTGAGCACGGATGGGGATGGTTGAGCATGGATGGATGGCTGAGCACGGAAGCATGGCTGAGCACAGATGGATGGCTGAGCAAAGATGGATGGGTGAGCACAAATGGATGGGTGAGCACAAATGGATGGGTGAGCACAGATGGATGGCTGAGCATGGATGGATGGGTGAGCACGGATGCATGAGTGAACATGCATGGATGGGTGAGCACGGATGGGTGAGCACAGATGGACGGGTGAGCATGCATGGATGGGTGAGCATGGATGCAAAGCTGAGCACAGATGCCAGGCTGAGCACGGATGCATGGGTGAGCATGCATGGATGGATGAGCACGGATGCATGGGTGAGCACGGATGGATGGGTGAGCATGCATGCATGGGTGAGCATGCATGGATGGGTGAGCACGGATGCATGGGTGAGCACGGATGGATGGGTGAGCATGCATGCATGGGTGAGCATGGATGCATGGAAGAGAATGCATGGATGTGTGAGCATGGATGGATGGGTGAGCACGGATGGATGGGTGAGCAGGGATGAGGCTGAATGGGTAAGCATGGCTGAGGCAGGATAGGTGAGCATGGCTGGATGGATGGGGTGTCACTGAACTGTCACATAGATGTGCTGTGGGCACTACATATCCTGCCCACAGCACCGCTGCATCTCCTCTCTCCTCCTCTCTTCTCACACTGCACCGATCGGTGCGGAGAGGGGAGAGACAAGCCAGATATCCGCCAGCTTGTTTACATCCTGATCGCTCCGTCATTTGACAGAACAATCACGTGGTAAACAGCCGCTACGAGTGGCCGTTTACCGTTTACCGTGATGCACCGGGTCTTCCGGACCCGGCGGTCACTGGGTACACCCTCCCAGAACAATTGATCCACTTTGCGGCCATGTAATTACATTACACGGTCGTAAAAGTGGTTAAGAACTATCTTCAGTGTAAAGAAGAACAAGGAGTCCTGGAAGTGATGGTTTGTCCACCACAGAGCCTTGATCTCAACATCATGGAGTTTGTCTGGGATTACGTGAAGAGACAGAAGGAATTGAGGCAGCCCACATCCACAAAAGATCTGTGGTTAGTTCTCCAAAATGTTTGGAACAACCTACCTGCCGAGTTCCTTCAAAAACTGTGAAAGTTTAGTAGGGTGGTCACACCAAATATTGATTTGATTTGGGCTTCTCTTCTGTTCATTCACTTTTCATTTTGTTATTTGATAAAAATAAACTATTGACACTTCTATTTCTGAAAGCTTCCTAATTTACAGCATTAACGCCTGCCTTAGACTTTTGCACAGTACTGTTTGTATGTGTGGGTGTGTGTGTATATGTACAGTAAATGCACATATATGGATTTTTTCTCAAAGAATAGGTGTAGTAACTCACCACCTGCCCCTAGGTCACACTTGTCTACACCCCTACCCATTTCCTAGCACCACCCCATGCCTTAACCACACCCCCTCCTGGCACCACTCCCTTTTAACGAACATGGAACCAAGTATCATTTTGTAGGCTCCATTTACACGGGACGCTATTACAACCGCCCCTGAATGATTTTTTTGACAGCTAGAAGCCGGCATCTAAAACTGCCGTTTTGCATGCCGCGCTTAGTCGCGTTTTGCCACGTTCGCGTCTAGGAGCGTTTTTTATTTTTATTTTTTTTTAAATGGAAACACCTGTAAATGAAACGCTCCTAGATGTGAGTTACCGCGTTTAGGCGCGTTTACAAGCTGTTTGGCTTTTCAAATACCTCTGAACTGGCGTTTGAACCCATTTTTTGCGTTCCAAAAAATGCCTTTTAAGCTCAACTGCCTGGAAATTACCTTAAACGACCCTGTATAAATGTACTGATAAGATAACATAGAGGAAATTTTAGGGGCAGCTGAAAAAAACGGCCAAATGCCTCTAAATATCCGTTTACCAGCAGCAGTGTAAATAATGCCTTAGGGATATGTATTGTTAAAAAAAACCAGTAAAATAAATGTACATAACATTTGAAATATACAACACTTACCAAAGTAAGCTCAGAGGCACTGTGCAAATATATATTAAAGTGATTGTACAGTCTAGTTTTTTTTTTTTAAATAACATTCATGTTATACTTACCTTCTCTGTGCAGTTGGATTTGCACAGAGCAGCTCCAATCCTCCTCTTCTCGGGTCCCTCTTCTGCTCTCCTGGCCTCTCCCTCTGGTGAGTGCCCCCTCAGTCAGCAGCTTGCTACCGGGGGCACCTGAGTGTATTTATTTTTATATATTTCAGGTACTTATATAGCGATGTCAATTTACGCAGCACTTTACATATATATATATTGTACATTCATCAGTCCCTATTCTCAAGGAGCTTACAATTTAAGGTCCCTAACTCACATTCATACATATACTAGGGCCAACTTAGACAGGATCTAACTTACCTACCAGCATGTCTTTGGAGTGTAGGAGGAAACCGGAGTACCTGGAGGAAACCCATGCAGGCACAGGGAGAACATGCAAACTCCAGGCAGGTAGTGTCGTGGTTGGCCCTTTTACTGCCAGGAGAAAGAGCTATTCACTACACCACTGTGCCGCCCGTGTATCCATTCAGACACATAGCCCTGACCTGGCCCCGCCCCCTCTCTCCCTGATTGGCTGACTGCCGCGGGAGCCAATAGCGCTGCTGTTGTGTCTCAGCCAATCAGGAGGAGAGTCTGGGACAACTAAGACACTTGTGGACATCGCTGCAGAGAGATGGGGCTCAGGTAAGTAATTAGGGGGTGCTGGAGGGGCTGCTACACACAGAAGGTTTTTTAGCTTAATGTATAGAATGCATTAAGATAGAAACCTTCTACCTTTACAACTCGTTTAAAGCTTTGCTCAAAGGGACACTTGCACCCGTACTGCATGAAGGAGGCATTTGTTTTAGCTCCTACATCTGCCCCAAGCTGCATGCAAGCACCTAGAGAAGTGGATGCAAAGGCAGATATGGTATAGACTCAGCCATGCAGGAGTATCTGCACAGCCCTTTATGCACACTGCATTTGGGGGATGCACACCATCTGCATTTGGGGCTGTGTGGCCTCTCCTGCACAGCTGTCAAATTTTGACATGAGGCTGCATCTGTATTCACTTCTATAGGCTGCCTGCATGCAGCTCAGGGTGGGTGCAATAGCTAAAACAAAGGCAGCCCCCACCCAGGAGAGGAACCAGCGTCCATCCCAATGAGGGCTTAAATGCAAAATGTCACATGGATTTACTTCATAGATCTGAGCTGTACTTCTCAGTGCCCAGCAGGTGAAAGGGCTCATGTACACTGCCCCTCTGATCCGTACAGCATAAAAAACATGTAATTTGGCCATGGGGCTTGTGAATAGTTAGCTGCTATTGTCCTGTAGAAATCAATGGCAGGATGAAATACACAGGAGCTGTATGCATATTTATACATCCCAGCGATAACTGCATACAGGGACACATGCCTACAGCGATATATTCCCTGAATGCAGACTGTGCTCAGAGCCTATGTCCCTATACACATACGTCTCTGAACATAAGTACCACTGTGGAGGTGCAATACTATATGGCTACTTCTGCTGTGTATTTCAGCTTTCTATTCATTTCTACTAGCAAGACCTACAATTTGCTAACACAGAAACACCCCCAGTTTTTACATTGTACAGCTCAAAGCGCATCTTTGCAGCAACAATAACCCCCACTGACCCCAGCAAAAATAGACCCCCCAGCTGCAATAATAGACCCCATCCAGCAACAATAGTGACCCCAGTAACAAGAATAGATACACCAGCAGCAACAATTAGACCCCCCATATTGTGCCTCAGCAGAATCAATACATTCCTATTCCATATATATATATATATACATATCACACTCTTTATTTTTTTCAGTTCAGTATGATGTGACACAAGCCTCCACATCACAATGCATCATGGTGACTGAATGAAATGCCATTTGTGATGTTTCAATAAAGTTTTAGTGAAATAGTAAAGCGTGTGATGCACCCAAATCAGATATAGTGGGTGACTTCTACATAAATAGGTGAATATAGGGACCATTGTGTGACAAGTGTATTAGGAGGAACAATGTGTTGTTGCTAATAGCAGAATGTGTTTATTTTCTCATCCTGGAGCAGCACTGACAGTTAGAAGCTGACTGGTTGCTAAGGGCAACAAGAGCTTTCTGTCATAGCCCACTCCTCCCACATCATCCCCAGACTGAGCTTTCAGTGAATGCTGCTTAGGGATGATGGCAGGCTGTACACAGCACACTGCCCTGATATCTACAGGCATGCTGGGACTTGTAGTCTACACAGGCTCCAGCCTCAGTGCCATTTCTCTGCATCCTATGTCATGACATATGGGAGGGGCCTGGGGACCAGAGGGCAGGGCTACCATACCAAACCCCTCCCACGGGGAAAATAACTGGTCCTCTAGGGGAGGGGTAAGTCTGGTGGGTGGGGCTTGTACTGTAATTGGGATTGGCAACACTTTGCGGCATGCCACTAGCTCTCATCCGTCTGCATTAATCAAAAATATCCCCTATGGCCAATACCTCAGAATATTGACGAACTGTAGCAGGGAGGCAGATTTTGAGAAGGAAGCCAAAAGCCTTCAATCTAGACTATTACAGAGAGGCTATAGTAGAAACTGCTTGAAACGCGCCTACCATAGAGCCAAATTGAAGAAAAGGGAACAACTACTTGGCTCAAAAGACCAAAGTAAAAATCAGAGATCCATGGACACGGTAAGATTCATTACTAGATTTTCAGGCCAACATAAACAAATCAGACATGTCATTGATAAGTACTGGTACTTATTAATGGCAGACAGCTCAGTGTCCAAACATCTTCAAACCTATCCAGAGATCACATTCAGAAGATTGCGATCTCTAAAGGATAGATTAGTACGTAGTCACCTCCAACCAAACACAAACACAAGAAGAACAGGGGCAAAATATGGCACTTTTCGATGCAATTCATGCAATTTCTGTAAATACGTCTTTGAGTCAGGGTCCATTGTTCTCCCTGATGGTCGTACCTTTAAACCTAAGTTTAGAGCAGATTGCCAATCTATAGGTATCATTTATATTATGTTTTGTAATTGTGGGGCCTTCTATGTTGGAAAGACTAGAAGGCCCTTCTTTCATCGCATAAGAGACCATGTCTCCTTGGTAGTCAAAAAACGAATGGAGACCCCTATCAGTAGGCACATGGGCCTTATGCATCGATTTGACTCTACTTTGATGCACTTTTTTGCCCTTGAGTACATACCCCCTCGTGTAAGAGGTGGGGATCATGATAGAGCATTACTCCAACGGGAGACCCGTTGGATTCAAACTCTAGCTGCCTTACGCTATCTCGGTCTCAACGATTGTTTATCGTATAAACCTTTCCTATAGAAGTGGCGATTGTGTGGCCTTTTGGTTTTTTGTTTTTTTTATAAAGGATCTATAGTAAAATATGGGTTCTTAAATGAGACATTGTATGCTGTATATGGTTCCCTTTATTGCTTTCTGATATATGTATTGTAAATTGGAGCGGCCTTGTCAACCTCAATGGGACCATACGGACAGTAAGGGCACCTGTAGGGATCACTTTGAGGCCAGAGTGGGGTCCCTCGGGGCCCGTCTTTGGTTTCATCCTATATCGGTCCTAGGGTCGATCGGAGTGGACTATCCATGGGGGTTACCCTCCATTGAGCTTCCTCTCCTAAAGGCTAGGTGTCGCTGCTTCGACCCTTCCCCACCTCATGGGGGAGGTTCCTATACAGCGTCACTTCCTTTTTGATCTGACCGCATGGAGCGGAAACGGATGTCTCCCTCATGTCCGCGTTCCGCCGGTGACATCAGACGCCGGCTGAACGGAACTTGGGATAAAGCGGCCGGACTAGCCGCCATTCCTTCTGGCAGAGACAGCGTGGAAGCAGGACGGATAGGATCCCCTGTCTTCCCCTCCAGGGTATCTCTCAAGACAGAATCGGGCTTCTTGTCGTTTGGGTAAGCTCAAGCTCGTATGACCATCTTTCTTTTCTGATTGTTCCCTGATGTTAATATCCTAACGTCAGAGGACATAGGGGATTGCCCGGGGCTTAAGCTCAGGGATCCTATTTTTTAGGAGCTGCTGCTCTTTCATTTATAAGCTACAAATTTGCTTATTTTTGTTCATATCCTTTATCCAGCAGGGTATCGGATTCACAGTAACCATTCTCTTGGTGGATACTGGAGAGGGATCTATTGGCTATTTTTTTCGTTTTCCCTCGCTTGGTCCCACAAACCAATCGATGTTATGTCGAGCCTTGGTTGATAAAAGGTTCCAACCAGAGGAATAAGATTATACATTTGAATTTCTACCATTGAATTGGGAGATTACTTCTCCTGATAACCACAAACACACTGGTCTCCTTTCTGTTATTCTAGTAAGTGGAGATTTTATTTTCCATTTTTGCATATAATTTTTTATGTGTCCAATTGTTAAAAAATGTTTTCAATTTTTCTACTAACTATGCATCCTATTTCATCGTTGGATGCAGGCAGCTTCTTTTACAATTTTGTCCTATGGTTCTATGGTCCCAAAAATGAGATTGACAGCCGATTCCAATATTGGTCCATTAATGTTCTCTGTATGAACTAATGGTAAGATTTTTTGAATTTTAACTCATGGTGAACATTGGGAATGTATACGTTGGTGATCATTATAATAATTTGCATTATCAATGCATATATTTAGGAATGGGCATACATTGAGGGTTGAATACAGCATGGCTCTTTGGATTATTGTTATCCTTAAATGCTAAATATATTCAAATCTAAATCCATAAAATTGTTTCTTTTTTCTTGTTTTTGTTTAGAATATGGGTTTGTTTTGCTTTGTAACATTGTTTTCACTACTATTTCTCCTTACCTTAGTCAGCCCCATTGAGTCTCCTGAGGAAGCCCTTACGGGTGAAACATGTCGAGCGGGGTTAAGCTGACCTAATGTAGGATCCATCTGGATTTGCTCTAAATTGCATAAGAATGGACATGTATTCCTATCTGTAACTGTTTGATATTTTGTTTCCTTATATTAGGAGCATTTTTATCTTTGTATGAAATAAAATGGTTTTAGACATTTTTATTATCAAAAAGTTTGTGTGGTTTCGAATTTAATTATGGAGCACCTTTAAAGTCCTTGGAAACCTTTTTTTCTGGTTTCCCTTTCTTTTTCCTCTTTTGTTAAATTAAATTTATGGACGTGGTGCTCCGACCATAGGGCTTCTCACTCGCTCAATACTTTCCCTTTTGTAATTGGGATTATTGATGAGACCCAGTCATTCAGATTGCCAGGGACACTGCTGGGGACAGACACTTCAACACAATAACAAATGGTAACCATAGCAACAGTTTAAAATGTATTTAAAACACTTACTAATTGTCTGTGGGCGTTCAGACGTCATCTCCAATCCTCTCTGAATCAAAATCGCTGAAATATCGCTGTGGAGGTGACTAGAAATTCACCAGCCAAGTCTCTCGCTTCCCTCCTCTTCTCAACCTGAAATGAGAGTAACGTCCTGTTTCAAGGCCCCTCCCACTTACAGGTGGCAGGTCACATGACCCACCCTCTCACTGCTGGAGACTTTTCTCTGCATTTTCTGGCACCAGGCTAAACTGCACAGTTTTGGGCTGACAATTAATTTACTTTCCCAACAAATTATATATTTTCTGAAAGCAGACACTGTGGAGAACAATATGATGGTAGTTGCAATTTTTTATATGACAGAATATTAGCGCAGTTGTTTAAAATTCCCCATATTGCTAGTACAAAAAAAAAATTAAAGTTTGTTTTAATGTACACAAATACAAAATAATCTTAATTTTTTGGTAAAATATAAAAGATGAGGTTGAGCAAATGAGATAACCAACATGTCAAACCATAAAATTGAAATGGCAACAAAGTTTGATATCCAAAATTTTCCATAGACAGTGCTTTAAAACCCCTTTACAGGTCATCAGTTCTCTCTTTATAGATATGTTCTAATAAAGAATTGGTTTTATCAGATGGCAGTCATCCATCCATTTTCTATGTGTCTAGAACAGGAAACACATAATCCACAATATTATAAAAAGCCTGGGCACACTACATACGTGTTTATATTTGTATATGCATGTGTGGGGGGGGCTTTAAACTTTTTTTTTTTAATATTAATTTTATTTAACTTTATTTTTCTGAGAATTTTAAAACTTTTTTTTTTAATTAAATGCCACTGGTATTTAGTGTACTTACAGATGTGAGGGATATCCGGTCCCCAGATGTGTGTTGTGGTTCCTCCTGCAACACCACAGAGCACTGTAGTCATATAGCAGCCAGCAGGATGAACCACAGCACCCAGCAAGGGACTCCATATCTAACACACAGCAGAGTAATCTTGGATAGTGCTAGCACCCATGCCCATAACTCTTCAGGACACTAAAGATTTGACTCTCTGCCCTCTGGAAAGGAAAGTGTCAATTTTTACAGTTTAAAGCTCGGTTCACATATATGCAAATTGGATGCGTTTTGAACCGCAGCCGATTCACATAATCTGTGAACTGTACGGCTTGCTTCACATATGTCCTGGGTATTCTCGGTCCACATTTAACCACTTTAAGACCGGGCCTCTTTTTGGAGTTTGGTGGTTATGAGTTAAAATCTGTTTTTTTTGCTGTAAAATTACTTCGAACCACCAAACATTATATATTTTTTTTCTAACACCCTAGAGCAGTGGTTCTCAACTCCGGTCCTCAAGACCCACCAACAGGCCAGATTTTAAGTATTACCTTGGGGAGATGCAGACTAGAATACTGCAATCATTGAGCAGCAAATTATATCACCTGTGATGTATTTCAGTTATCCTGCAAACCTGGCCTGAATAAAAAAAGAATAAAATGGCGGCCGTTGCAAAACTTTATGCCACACCGTATTTGCGCAGCGGTCTTACAAGCGCATTTTAAAAAAAAAAAAAATCATTTTTTTTAGTTAAAAAATAAGACAGCAGTAGTTAGGCCAATTTTTTTCCATATTGTGAAAGATAATGTTACGCCAAGTAAAATGATACCCAACATGTCATGCTTCAAAATTGTGTCCGCTTGCGGAATGGCGACAAACTTTTTTTCTTAATTATTTATTTTACTTTTTAATTTTTATTTTTACACTGTTCTTTTTTTAAAAAAAAAATTTTGATCACTTTAATTCCTATTACAAGAAATGTAAACATTCCTGGTAATAGAAAAAAGCATGACAGGACCTCTTAAATATGAGATCAGGGGGCACAAAGACCTCAAATCTCATATTTACACTTAAATGCAAAAAAAAAAATGTCCCCTATAAGACCATTGGGCGGAAGTGACTTGTGACATCGCTTCCGCCCAGCCATGTTATGGAGCCGGGTAAATGGCTTCAGCTGTTCACTCGGCTCACGGACACTGGGGGGGACAGATGCGATCATCTCCGCCGCTGCCGGCGGGTCCGGTAAGCGGCGGAGATGACCGGAAAGCGTCGGGAGGGGGCACCTCTCCCGCTGCTGATAAAAGTGATCTCGCGGCGAATCCGCCATTGAGACCACTTTTATCTGACGTGGAATCGCCGCCTGAAAAAACAGATTCCAGGGTTATGGTAGCTATCTGCTACCATAGCAACGGTATTCCACTTCAAACTGCTGCCGTATTGTGATGGCGGGCAGGCGGTCCGGAAGTGGTTAAAAAGAGTCCTCTGAGTTTTTCAGTCTGGTTCAGGTGCGTTTTCAAGTAAAAAAGTTGCAGGTTTTTATCTTAATGCATTCCATGCATTAAGATCAAAAACCCTGTGTGTGTAGCAGCCCCCCCATATTATCTTACCTGAAACCCATCTCTCTCCAGCGATGTACATGAATGTCTTAGCCGTCCAGGACACTTCTCCTGATTGGCTGAGGCACAGCAGTGGCGCCACTGGCTCACGTGGCGGTCAGTCAAAGTCAGCCAGCCAATCAGCGGAGAGAAGGGGCAGGGCCGGGTCAGGGCTCTATGTCTGAATGGATACACAGAGCTGTGACTCGCCTCGGGTGCCCCCATAGAAAGCTGCTGGCTGTGGGGGCACTCGATAGGAGGGAGGGGCCAGGAGCAGCAAAGAGGGACCCGAGAAGAGGAGGATCCGGGCTGCTCTGTGCAAATCCACTGCAACTGACGAAGTATGTATAACATGTTTGTTGTTTAAAAAGAAAAATGAGAATTTACAATCACTTTAAGAAGCAAGTATTATCTGAAGTTTAACTTCAGTTTATTAGTGTATTTCAATCTGTTAGCACATCTAATACCCCCCACTGACAATGCTGGTGTCTCTGTTGCTCCTCCATCCAGAGTGGAGGCCCCATACACACTATATCCAACTTTTGTTGTCAGATTTCCCTCAGACTTACCAAAACCATGTAGTACAAGGGCCTGCCTGATTACATACAAATTGAAACTCCTAAGGTTTGACCTCATATTATATGGTTTTGGTAAATCTGAAGGAAAAAATCTACAGAAAATTTAGGCTCGATTCACATCTATGCATGTTACTTTTGAGCATTTCTGCAGTGCTTTCTGCGTTTTTTTTACCACGATTTGTGTTTTTTTGGGGGGAGAATTTGTTGGGTAGATTTAAAAACACAAAACGTAAATCGTGGTAAAAACTTATTACATGCTTTTATGCAGCTTCTCCATTGAAGTCTATTGAACAAAAAAATGCAAAAAAGCACTGTTTTGCATTTTAAAAAGCCCATGACCCTTTCCAAAAACGCAGAGGCACAAAAATGCATTGAAGTAAAGGTGTTCCATAGGAAACCATGTTAAAAAAAGTCCTACGTTTCTGTAAAAAGCATGAAAAAACGCATTGATGTGAATGGAGCCTTATACAGGAGGTGTGTTACTGCCCAGATGAGCACATGGAAACGGAAAAATGCTAAAAAAAAATTAATCTAATGCAGCAACCACATCTAATGATTGGTAAGTTGCAATAAAATACATTTTTGGTTTTGGGTTTAAAGTGGAAGTAAAGTTGTTGTTCAAACAAGTGGCTGACAGGCAGGGTATGTATAACAGAAGAGACAGTGTCGGTATTTTTGCCATACATGCATCCTTCTGCCTGTCAGCTCTCATGTTCATTGAGCCGTGCATGCACAGCTTACTGAACAATTACAGCCCTGATTGGCTCTGCCGCGGCGATGTGACTCCCATGCGCATGCATGGGAGTGGCATCATTGCGGCCTGGCCTATCAAATAAGTGAAGGCATGGGACCCGGAAGGAAGACCGGGTGAAGATGGAAGTGTTGGGGGCTTGCTGGATCAGTATCAGTGCTGCGCTGAAGGACACCGTATGGCAGGTAAGTCTGCCATAATGTACTAATATGCTGTGCATACTAGCACATTATGGCATAACCCACTTGGGGGATCCTTAAAAAAATGTTTTAGAGCGGACTTTACTTCCACTTTTTTTAATGCTCATATTTTAACTATTTATAAATACTAAGGCCCACAGGACATCACAAATAAGAGAATAAAATGAGCAAAGCTCCTGTTTAAAAATAAAAAGCAATGAAAATATACAAATAAGAAGAATGCTATTTATTAAATAATGTATTGATAACCACAGCGGTTGTTTTTATGTTGGATTACAAGGAATTATCTGTGTGCAGATTGAATTTCTTTGTATGATTTTGCCAGCAAATATATCTCCGCAGAGTCCGTTCTGCTAGCTTTAGGCTTTACAGTCTTGACATGATGAAATCTTTGTTGCAGTCTGTCTCGTATTGGATTGATTTCTCTGCCATCCCAGACTTTGCACAGAAAATTCCCTCCAGGTCGCAAAACAATGGCTGCCAAGTCCAGAAGAGACAGACACATGCTGGCTACTCTATGGTGATCCAGTTCTCTGAACCCACTGGCATTGGGAGCCATGTCGCTCAATATAGCATCTGCTTTACCAGATGGGAGAAGGCTGACTATTTTCTGGTGTGTGGCGGGGTCTGTAAGGTCACATTTAGAGAGGAACACGGCTCCATGCAGGGGAGACATGTGAAGAAGATCCACACCTAATACATAGCCAACACTCGCCGTCGGATCTACAAAAGAAACAATACTTTACAATAAGAATTCAGTGCAAATATAAACATAGTTATAAAGTTTCTTCTGTTAAAAAAAACATAATTATAAAATTAGCTTGAAAAAAGGCACGTCCATCAACTTCAACCAAAACACAAAAATAAATCAATAAAACAACAAGAACTTGCATCCTCTGAACCATAAACTAAACTGATCCAGAGGAAGGTAAAAAAAAAAATACTCTTAAGCCTTGTACACGGGACACGATTGTTGTACGACTGCATGTTCAACTCTTTTCAAAGTCCATGATTTTGTCTAGCATACTGACGGTAGTCAAATTATCATTCGACAAAGCCGAACGTAGTGACGTGTTACGCGCGTATAAAGAGGAAGTTCAGGTGAATGTGAATTGTGGACGCAGGTTTACACGACCGAACACTTCCTGGGTTCCGAGCATGCGTGTTTGTACTTACAACTTCTGTTTGGCCAACTTCTGTACACACGAGCCGAAAATTGGAAAGCGCCTTGTTGGCCAACAAAAGTTTTCTAGTCTTCACATGCAACTTCTGTTGGACGATAATTGAAAATTAAATTACGTGTAACCCGCGCTTACTGTTTAAAATATTAGGAAACCACTAGCAGCATGCACAACAAACAGACCGGTTTGTGATGAAAACAGTGAAGCATAAAATGCAGCGCTAGTAAGATAAATAATAGTATAAAGTGATAATGTGCGTATTTCTATAGTGTGAAAGGGTGATCACAATATTTAAGTTGTAGGTCCCTCCTACTTCAAAAAGGGGGTTCACTGAAGCAACCCACGTTCACACAATGGATGCCAACATGACTGGAAGAATGAAGTAAATAATATAAACAACACAAAGTTCTTATAATCGTAACAATGTAAAGTGTCAGCAGTAATCAAACTTCAGTGAGTCCATCAAACGTGACCATATTGTTGTGACCTTCAAAACAGTCAGTAAACAGTGGAATAAAAGTGACCTGTGCCAAATGAGATCCGTGAGTCCTCTGAGGGACTTATAGATAAATGTGCTTATCAGGGGGACACCCCAGAAGACGTCCATTTGAGACAGATGAGCTCATTTGTTGGATTTTTTATGTAAGTGTTTTTAACCATCTTATGAATAAAACGTTAAAACGGTTTTACACTATGGCGGGCATTTTTCTCTTCCATGTCATCTGAGTATTTATTCCTGTGGAGAATCCGGATAACACGTTTTGGTTCATCCCGGCACCTTCTGTGCAAGACAGAGACATCCCACCAACCGGAGAGCCCCCGCCCAGGACACCTGGATCAGCTACCTGTTTCCTGTTCTGAGGTTCTTCTGCTGGTTTCTATGAATATGGATAAAAGTACCTCCACAAACTTGGATGTGCATTGCCATCATCCCTTTTATTAATCATCACAGATACCCCTACACATTTTTGGGATCTTTAAGGCAATTGCAACAATTTTCTTTAAAAATATACAGATTAGAAAACCTTACACAATTTGACATGGCCTTTTTCCCATCTCGGTCAAATGTGACCGTAGGTTGAAAACAGCCTGGAGACCCCGCGGAAACGAGCGGACGTATAGGGGAGATTTCCCTTTCCCCCTTTGGGATTGTTCTACCCTGAGGTGGTTACTTTCTCCCCTTGGATCCGCTTGAGGGCTGGGTACCGGACACTTATGCGCAATTTCTTCATGAAAGGAAACTTATAAATGCACATGATTTATGCACCGGCTGTTGGCATTTTTTGCCTATCATCCTGACACAATGGGAAATGGACCTCTGGTGGAGTGTTGTGTCCCCAGGAAATTGGACCTTTGAGAAAGTAAAAGATGTGCTGCTCTATGGCAATATCTTTCCCTGAAGAAGGAATTATTACAGTTAATCTGAAACATGTTGGAAATAACCCTGCCTCAAGAACGGTCACCTTAGCAAACCATGGGACCATCTAGGCCGGGTGATATCACCGATATATAATGCACAACTGTCATACCTTTACTGAAAAAAAAAATATGATTGGATTTTTTCCTTTTTCCTGATTCTATGTAACTTGCACTTTCTAACGTCAAATTGTGTAAGGTTTTCTAATAAATCTGTATATTTTTAAAGAAAATTGTTGCAATTGCCTTAAAAATCCCAAAAATGTGTAGGGGTATCTGTGATGATCTTCTGCTGGTTTCTTACCAGCTTCTGGTAAGCACGCTTATCTATAAGTCCCTCAGAGGACTCACGGATATCATTTGGCACAAGTCACTTTTATTCCACTGTTACTGATTGTTTTGAAGGTCACAACAATATGGTCACGTTTGAAGGACTCACTGAAGTTTGATTACTTCTGACACTTTACATTGTTACGATTATAAGTACTTTGTGTTGTTTATATTATTTACTTCATTCTTCCAGTCATGTTGGCATCCATTGTGTGAACGTGGGTTGCTTCAGTGAACCCCCTTTTTGAAGTAGGAGGGACCTACAACTTAAATATTGTGATCACCCTTTCACACTATACAAATACGCACGTTATCACTTTATACTATTATTTATCTTACTAGCGCTGCATTTCAAGCGTCACGACAAGTTGTCGTACGACCGTTGTTGGCCGATAATTGTACCGTGTGTACGGGCCTTAAGCCTCCATGTACACGTTACGCTTTTCAACCTCCCCTGAACGTTTTATCTTGACAGCTAGAAACCAACGTCTAAAACGTCCGCTTTGCTGCGTTTTGCATGCTGTGTTTAGCCGCTTTTGCGTCTAGGAGCTATTTTTTGTTTGTTTTTTTAAATGGAAACGCCGGTAAAAAAAATGCTCTTAAATGCGAGTTACCACATTTAGGCACGTTTACAAGCTGTTACAGGCATAATGCCTCTGAACTTCCGTCTGAACGCAATTTTTTGCTTTCCAAAAAAGCCTCTAAACTCAACTGCCTGCAAACGACCTTAAACGACCCTGTGTAAATGTACTTATAAGATAACATTAGATGAGTTCAGGGGCAGCTGGAAAAATGCCCAAATACCTCTAAGGCCTCATACACACGGACGTTTTTTGACGCCGGCGTTTTCTGGCGTTCTTTGCAGCTCTCCATGTTAGTCAATGGCCCCATAAAAACGTTGGCGTTTCTGAGCTGTAGGTGGCGTCGGCGTTAGTGAGCAGAAAGTAGAACCCATGGCCATCGCGTTCTGAGGCTGTAACATTTTGACGTTTTTTGACGCCGACGCCACAATATGCCAAGAAACGCCAACATATGCCACCATATGCCACCTATTATTATACCGGCGTTTTCCGGCGTTTTTTGACGACGACGTTTTTAGGTTGAAAAATAGCAGAGGGATGATTTTGTTTTAAAAAACGCCTATTGACGCCTATTGACGCCGACGCTCACTAACGCCGAAAAACGTCAATACATAACGCCGAAAAACGTCGCCTTTTTTTCCTTGACGTCGGGCCCGACGGTTTGTTTATTTTTTTATATACGCCCGTGTGTATGAGGCCTTAATGTCCGTTTAGAGGCAGCAGTGTGCATGAGGCCTAATAAAATATAATCTAATTTACGCTATGACCCATTCACATAAGATGAGAGATTTGGAATTGTGTGCAGAATCGTCACAATTGCCTTACATTGCAGCAAAACACATGACACGATTGGGTGTCATTCATCCTTAATGGCCCCCCATATGTAGTGTGAATTTGTCGTGATGGTCTTGCAACCAAACGCACATGAAAAGATGTACCTGGCTCAGTGCCAAAATTTGGTACATTAGCTTCTTTGGAATGACAAACACACACAGGGCAGCCTATTCAAGTGAATAGGCTGCCATATGTGTGACACATAGAAATGCATATAAATCATCCAAAAAACAAACAAAACAAAAAAAATAACAGGAAAGCAGTACACAAAATGGGAATGGGACCTATCATGGAAAATGATTTCTTGATCCCCATTGGATAAATCCCTAGATCAACCTTCTACTAAGCTTTTTCGTACAAATCTTAAAGTGGTTTTAAAGCCTAAACATTTTTTACCTTAATGCATTTCTTGCATTAAGGTAAAAATGTTTAGGTGTCAGCATTCCCCCTCACCCCCTTTTTCTTATCAGAGATCTCATTCCATCCAGCGCCATGCATGTCTGCAGATCTTCTCTCCTCTCATGTCCGGGTCTCACTGACTTTGCTGGGGCACTGGGAGCCATTGGCTCCCAGTGCTGTCAATCAAAGCCAGTGACGAGAGCGGGGGGGAGGGGTCAAGTCCTGCTGTCTGTGTCAATGGATGCAGCAGTAGGGCTCGGGCGCAAGCACGCAAAAGTGTCCCCCCTGGAAAGCGACTTCCCATGGGGCCAGTGGACGGGGGGCAGGAACGCAAGTGGGGGACCTCAGAACAGGAGGTTCTCAGACGTTCGCACATGCTCTGTGCAATTCCCTTGCACAGAGCAGGTAAGTATAGACATGTTTGCTATTTAAAAAAATAAAATTACCTTTACAATAACCTTAATAGCAATTACTATTTTTTTTTCTTTTGGCATTTAAAAAAAAAACAACACATCACTTTTTTTAAACAATCTGCCAAGTTAAGTGAGTTCCTCTAGAAGACTATTTAATATTTTCACAACAATGTTAGCTAGTGATTGCACTCATCCACACAGTATATACAAAATATATATATATATAAAAATACAATCTGCAAAGAGTCAGCATAAAAGGTATTTCTCAGGTCCACACGTATGTCACTCCATCACACATGCAACAAACCCTTTACAAGAGATGGAAATCAATGAAAATAGACTACTAATAATGTTATATATTTTGTTGCACAAAGATATACATGTGAACTTCCTTTGATACCAAAACATTTAAAACGGTTGTATCATCAAAAATGTAATTTTTACCTACAGGTAAGCCTATACTAAGGCTTACCTGTAGGTAAAATGAATATCTCCTAAACCTGTACAGTTTAGGAGATATTCCCACTGCAAGTGGCCGCTGGCGTCGCCGATGCATGCGCAATGGTGTCCCGGTGCATAGCGCCGGACCTTGTCGGAAAGTCCGCTGTAAAGACAGGCTCCTGCGCTGTGAGTGGCCGGAGCCGCGAACCCGGAAGGATCCACGGAGGGAAGATGGCAGCTCCCTCCTTGTGTACTGGGTGGACCTGTGGGAGCTTCGTTCTGAAGTAAGTATTTCATAATGAGCTAGAAAGCAGTGTATACTAGCTCATTATTCCTTTGCCTTGCAGGTATTTTTGTAAGGGGATACAACCGCTTTAATCACTTGCCGATCGCCCGCCGAGGATTGAAGTGGCTCGTTATCGCACACGCCGCGATAACTAGTATTGTGAGCGTGCACGCGCCGCCAGAGGCGCACTCGCGTGCTCACTGTGGTCTGGGGGGGTCAGGGAGCAGGTAGGGCAGACTCGATCTCCGTTGGCTACCCATGATGGCTCCCCCGCAGTGAGAGAAAGGGGGTTCGTTTATGTAAACACGGATCTCTGTTCTGACAGAGGGAGGAAGGGCTGTGATCACAGGCTTCCTGTATATGGAAGCTGTGATCACTCCCCTCCCCCTGCCAGCCCAGCCCCCATACAGTTAGAACACAGTTAACCCTTAGAGCACCCCCTCCAGGTTAACCCCTTTCCTGCCAATGACATTTACACAGTAATCAGTGCATTTTCATAGCACTGATCGCTGCATAAATGCCAATGGTCCCAAAAAAGTGTCAAAATGGTCCGACATGTCCGCTGCAATATCGCAGTACTGCTAAAAATCACAGATCGCCGCTATTACTAGTAAAAAAATATAAAAACCCCAGAAATTAATTCTCATCATTCGTAAATACAGCAACTTTTGCACAAACCAATCAATAAACGGCGATTGCGATTTTTTTTTTTACCAAAAATATGAGGAAGAATATAAAATCGGCCAAAACCAATGAAAAAAAATGTTTTTTTATATTTTTTTTTTTTTGGATTTGTATTTTAGCAAAAAGTAAGAAAATTTTTGCTAAAAAAAAAACATTGTTGCTCCTTTTTTGTTTATAGCGGTGATCCGAAATGACACAGAGGTGATCAAATACCACCAAAATAAAGCTCTATTTGTGGGAAAAAAAGGACGTAAATTTCGTTTGGGTACAACGTCGTACGACCGCGCAATTGTCAGTTAAAGCGACGAATCGCAAAAAAGTGCTCTGGTCCTAAAGGGGGAAATCTTTCCAGGGCCGAAGTGGTTAAGGAGGCTCACATGTATAGTATATCTTTGTGTAACAGAATAAATAACATTATTGGTAGTCTGTTTTCATTGATTTCCATCTCTTGTAAGGATTTGCTGCAATGGATGAGCTCTCTTAACAAGACATGGTGGAGATTTGAGCAGTACCTTTTTATGCTGGCTGTTTGCAAATTTTTATATATTTTTGTAGATACTTTGTGGACAAGTGCAAGCACTACTTAATACTGTGATTTGATTACTGCTTTGTGGAGGATCTCAGATGGTGCCTACAGCATTGGGAACAGGTTTCATGTTCCACCCTAAAAACGGGTGGAACATGTTTCGAAAGGTGAACTTATTTAAACAACTGCTATAGGATTTTTTTAAACCTAACTCTGAGAAAAAAAATCTACCCTTGCAGTGGGGCACACGGACACAGCGAGGGTTAAATGCTCATATCTAGAAAGTAGAATAAGAGGCGGTATTACATACCCTAACCCCTGCTCCAGAACTGATCTCTTCTTTCTGAGCCTCTGGTCTGTGGGTGGTCCCTTGGCTTTGGTACAATGCAAGACTATTAACCCTGTATTGTAACGTAGAGGGGGCATATGTGCAAGAGAGGGCATAAGAATCCTAGACGGGGATGCAATGACAAGCTCGCACCACTGGAGGGAGCCTGCTGAAGAGTGGAAAAACGCAAGTATTTCTCCTTTTAGACAGAGCATTTAAACCTTGCAGTGCCTGCAGAAGGTGTGGAATAAGACCGGACAAATACAAAATGTAAATGGATTTCCTAATTTAAGTCCTATTTGGGACAACAAACATTACTCGGCACTGTTGTCACTAGACAGCGGGCCTAAGTGGAAAGGGTATGTAGTTATGGATCTAAAGCATATCTTCTGCGATGGCAAACTATTGACTTTTCCTGAACTGCAATTAAAATAGTGTTCCACAAAGTATGTACTTCTATTGCCTACAATTGCAACATGCGGTCAGGGCACAGTCGGATGGGGAAACGTGGGAAGATTTCCAGACCCCAATATTCAACTACATGACAGAGGTTTCACAATTTAAGAGATTTATTTCCAATTGCTACTCCATGCTGTCGTCCATGTTCCTGGGGGCTTCCCTACGGGAGTGATAGGTAAATGGGAGGAGGATGTAGGGGCTTTTGAGGAAGAGCAGTGGGAGGAAGTATTACAGGCTGTATTAGTGAGTTCACTCAATGTGAACCAACGTTTATCCCAACTTTGCATAGTCCTCTGGGTGCACTTAACACCTGCTCGTCTTTGTAGGATAGGTGTGAGGGATGACTCAACCTGTACTAGATGTCTAAGGGATCACAGTGACCTGATTCACCTGCTGTGGAGGTGTCAGAAACTTCATTTGTATTGGACGGGGGTATTGAAAACGATTAATTCTGTGTTCCAGGTAACTGTGCCAACTGAACCAAAGAACTGCATATTAGGTATTTTGGATTAACTTTCTATTGAAGAACATACCAAATCAGCCATAGCCAGAGCCCACTTCCAAGCCCACAAACGTATATTGTGGCATTGGAAGGCAGAGGAGCCCCCTACAAGAGTGGATTATGCAAACGGGAGATACATTGCGGTTAGAAAAGTATACAGTATCTCACAAAAGTGAGTACACCCCTCACATTTTTGTAAATATTTTATTATATCTTTTCATGTGGCAACAGTGCAGAAATGACACTTTGCTACAATGTAAAGTAGTGAGTGTACAGCTTGTATAACAGTGTACATTTGCTGTCCCCTCAAAATAACTCAACACACAGCCATTAATGTCTAAACCGCTAGCAACAAAAGTGAGTACACCCTAAGTGAAAATGTCCAAATTGGGCACAATTAGCCATTTTCCCTCCCGGTGTCATGTGACTCATTAGTGTTACAAGGTCTCAGGTGTGAATGAGGAGCAGGTGTGTTAAATTTGGTGTTATCCCTCTCACTCTCTCATACTGGTCACTAGAAGTTCAACATGGCAACTCTCTGAGGATCTGAAAAAAAGAATTGTTGTTCAACATACATTGATAGCCTAGGCTATTAGAAGATTGCCAAAACCATGAAACTGAGCTGCAGCACGGTGGCCAAGACCATACAGAGGTTTAACAGGACAGGCTCCACTCAGAACAGGCCTCGGCATGGTCGCCCCAAAGAAGTTGAGTGCACGTACTCAGCGTCATATGCAGAGGTTGTCTTTGGGAAATAGATGTATGAGTGCTGCCAGCATTGCTGCAGAGGTTGAAGGGGTTGGGGGTCAGCCTGTCAGTGCTCAGACCATACACCGCACACTGCCTCAAAATTGGTCTGCATTGCTGTCATCCCAGAAGGAAACCGCTTCTAAAAGATGATGCACAAGAAAGCCTGCAAACAGTTTGCTGAAGACAAGCAGACTAAGTACTTTTGCCTGAACTTACTGGTTAAGAGCAAAGGAGTGGGAAACTTTTAGTGAAACAGCTTTGATTTAGACTGCTGGTGTTTGCTGTGTTTGGAGTTTTTGTTTTTTGGGGGTTTTTTCTTTGCAGCTTTTTAACATTTTTTTCTGTCACTTTTTAAATAGCTTTTTTTCCCTTTCCTTCCTTTAGACTGCTAATTAAGGGGAGTGGTTAATTGGCCACAGGTGATTGAATTCCTATAAAGCTCTCTGTTGAGGTCATTTCAGAGCTTGCCTGAACTTACTGGTTAAGAGCAAAGGAGTGGGAAACTTTTAGTGAAACAGCTTTGATTTAGACTGCTGGTGTTTGCTGTGTTTGGAGTTTTTGTTTTTTGGGGGTTTTTTCTTTG
>BLSH010015614.1:1597453-1621110 GCA_018402905.1 Glandirana rugosa
TATTTTTTTTTTTTTTTTTTTTTTTTTGGTTGAACTGGATGGACTTGTGTCTTTTTTCAACCTGACTAACTATGTAACTATGTAACTATGTAACATGGATTACTGGAACCATGTCCTGTGGTCTAATGAGACCAAGATAAACTTATTTGTTTCAGATAGTATCAAGCGTGTGTGGCGGCAACCAGGTGAGGAGTACAAAGACAAGTGTGTCTTGCCTACAGTCAAGCATGGTGGTGGGAGTATCATGGTCTTGGGCTGCACAAGAGCAGCCGGCACTGGGAAACTACAGTTCATCGAGCGAACCATGAATGCTAACATGTACTGTGGCATGCTGAAGCAGAGCATGATCCCCTCCCTTCAGAGACTGGGCCGCAGGGCAGTATTCCAACATAACGACCCCCAATACACCTCCAAGACGACCACTGCCTTGCTAAAGAAGCTGAAGGTAAAGGTGATGGACTGGCCAAGCATGTCTCCAGACCTAAACCCTATTGAGCATCTGTGGGGCATCCTCAAATGGAAGGTGGAGGAGTGCAAGGTCTCTAACATCCACCAGCTCCGTGATGTCCTCATGGAGGAGTGGAAGAGGACTCCAGTGGCAACCTGTGAAGCTTCAGTGAACTCCATGCCCAAGAGGGTTAAGGCAGTACTGGAAAATAATGGTGGCCACACAAAATAATGACACTTTGGGCCCAATGGACATTTTCACTTAGGGGTGTACTCACTTTTGTTTCCAGCAGTTTAGACATTAATGGCCGCGTGTTGAGTTATTTTGAGGGGACAGCAAATTTACACTGTTATACAAGCTGTGCACTCACTACTTTACATTGTAGCAAAGTGTAATTTCTTCAGTGTTGTCGCATGAAAAGATATAATAAAATATTTACAAAAATGTGAGGGGTGTACTCACTTTTGTGACATACTGTATATACCAGCACAGGGGATGCGCACAAAAATTTAACGACGTATGGGACCCTTGGTTAGATACCCCGGGGCTTTCCACGGTAGAACTGGTAATGGACAAAATGCTGGGGTAATATGTTGCTGCTCTGTAATATTTTGGACTTTGATGTGTTCACTACAACTATATAGTTTGATGTATGGGAGGGTGCAGCCCTGCGGGCACCCCTAGGGGGGTGAGTAAGGAAAGAGGGTGATGTGACGGTTTGGATGTGGGAAAATGTTTTCCATCCATTGTATTATGTCGTGGTTTGTCTGAAATCTGTATTGCTGGGTAATTTTGTATTTGATTCAACTTATTCTTGATTAAAAAACAAAAACCTTGCAGAGCTTTCTTGTAAAAGAAAACCTTGCAGTGTGTGGGGGGAGGGGCCGACTGCAAGGTTATTTATTTTATTTTTTTTTTGTGCCCCGAGTTGGTCTTATAATGCCGAGCGACACAACATAAATTCCTTAAACCACTGAAAATGAGCTAAATTATTAGCTTGAAACTCAAAAATGCTGGAGGAGAAAAAATCTAGATGGTTCACGTCTCCACTCCAAGTCGCCTAAAGCTCAAACAAGTTCTGGAGCTTTTTTTTAGCTCGAATCGGGCAGATTTGGGAGCTTTTGGCGCGTTTGTATTCCCATAGAAATGAATGGAAACGCACCATTTGCGTGTTTCTGCATGTTTTTCTGCTCAAATTAAAAAAAAGTAAAGATTAAAGTAGTAATCATATATGAATAAATAAACGTAAAATACACAAATAACTAAAAATCATCATAAATAAGTGAAATAAATGAATATGTAATAACACATTAATACATAATAATTAACCTCTAACCTTAAAAAATATTAAATCTATTATTATTATTATTAATAATAATAATAATAATAATAAAACAATTAACACCCAAACTCGAACAAAAAAAATACATTACTAATAATAATAATAATAATAATAATAATAATAAAACAATTAACACCCAAACTCGAACAAAAAAAATACATTACTAATAATAATAATAATAATTTATTTTGTGTTAGGGTTAGAGTGTTTAGTTATTTATTATTTTATTTTTTTAAGGGGTAAGGGTTAAAGTTAAGGGTTAATTATTTATTTATTGTTACTTAGTATTTATTGAATGTATTTATTTTTTATTTATGATTATTTATTTGTGAATTTATTTTACATGTATTTATTCATTTATTATTATTCATATAATAATAAATAAAAAAGAAATAAAATAATAATAAATAACCCCAACTCCTAATCCTAACCTATACTGAACATTATAATAAATTAATAATAATAAAAGAAGAAATAAAACCTAATGGAAAAGCTAAAAAAAAGCTGAAATACCTAGCAACAAATGATGCAAAAGATAATAGTTTTCTCTATTGACTAATAAAAAAAACACCAAAAACGCAGCATACAAACGCGCAAAAACGCCGGAAAACCGGCCGACGGATGACAGATCGGTCTCTGCACAGAGTGCAGAGAGGGATGCATCAGAGCCCCACTCTCCCCTATGGCAAATTGGATGACAACAGATCTGTCTGTCCATTGTCATCCGATCCGAGGGTCTGAAGCGGATCGGAGAGCGACGGGTGTTAGCCGACAAGTCTCCGCTGACATCCGTTGCTCCATAGGGCTGCATGGAGGCTTTGTTCAGGTCCGCCTGAAAAGCGGACAGACGGACCTGAACGGAATTGTCCATGTGAAAGAAGCCTCTTAGATTTTCTGCAGATTTTTGACTTCAGATTTACCAAAACCATGTAGTACAAGGGCCTGCCTGATTGCATACAAATTGAAACTCTTAAGGTTTGACCTTATTTTATATGGTTTTGGTAAATCTGAAGACAAAAACCTGCAGAAAATCTAATAGTGTGTATGGGGTCTTAGTGTCCTAGAATACAACATAATGTTATAGGAGAAGCTCACAGAGCGTATTACACTGGGGAAGGAAGTACAACCTGTCCCGTGACACTTTTGGAAGGACATACACGTCAGGAAATAATATGTCCATGTCTAGTTGATGTAGCTGGATCTGACAATTTGCTCACCTTGTCCCAGGGAATTGACTTTCTCTATGAGCACCTGGCTCCAGGCCCCAGGAGCAGCCCCGCAGTCGATCACATGAAGTCCTGGCTTCAGAAGTTTTTGCTCCGTGTCAATTTCGAGGAGCTTGTAAGCGCTGCGGCAGCGGTAGTTTTGTTCCCGAGCTGCTTTTACATAGGGATCTTTCTTCTGTCTGGCCAGCCAGATCTGCTCTGCTCCTGTCTTGGCCTTTTCTTGAACCAGGCTGGTATAAAGATTGCGATATTGCACTAGCCAAGAGGCTTTCTCACAGAATCTGCAAGCAGAAGAAACAATGAATTGCAACAAAATATATTTACAACAGAAAGTGACAACACCAATGTTATGTACTTCGAGAAAAAGCATGCAGCCAATGAATAATACTGCTTAAAGTGGTTGTTAACCCACTGTAAGGGGGGACTTTATATAATCCTCCTGGTCTCCTAAGGATATGTGCTCCTGTGTCCGTGTTTTATAAAAAAAAAAAGACGATTATACCTTATTTCAGAGCGCCGATCACATGACCCGATGGCTCTTTCCTCTCCCCATCTGACAGATGCAGCAGATGGGGCTGAGATTCCCCCGCTGATGTCAGTCTGGAGGGGAGGAGGAGAGAGCCAGCAGGTCACAAAAGCACCAATCGGCGCTCTGAAATGAGGCACAATCATCTTTTTTTTAAAAAAACACAAACACAGGAGCACATATCCTTAGGAGATAAGGAGGAATATACAAAGTATTAAATGTGATTTCAGCAGCGGGGAGGGGGGGGGGGCCCTGACACAGGAGCTGACAGGAAGGGAGGGAGGGGGGAGAGACGGACAAGAGAGACAGGAGTGCTGCGGCTGATGGAGGCACAAGAACTGACCACGGTGTCAGGGCTCAGCAGCCATAATACATCATGGTCAGTTTACAGAGGGGAGGGCAGAAACTGACAGGATCAGCCAGGTTTTTTAGGTGTTACAGGGGGCCAAATTACACAGCACTAGCGCTGTGCTGTATAACATGCTTTAAGGAAACAGGATGCAATTTTAATTTTTTTTTCTAGGTTAACAAACGCTTTAAGGCTCCATTCACACTGCTGTGACATGGGATCCAACATGTCAAATTCAATGCTTCCCTGTGAAAGCCTTCTTAACTGATGCTACACAAGTCGCTCTGACTTTAGAAAAGGTTCCTGCACTACTTTGGTTCGACTTGGGTGCGATTTCAGCCCTTGTACAGGCTCCTAAATAGCATCCAGGTCGGATCAAATTGGAAGTCGTAAAACTCTGCCGTCACAGCAGTGTGAACCGAGCCCAACACGCTTGCATCATTAACCCAGAACATTTATGCAAATCAGTAGTTCTGACTTTACCTGCTGCAGGTTTGTTCTGAGTTAGCACCTCAAATTATTGATGTCATAAACAGTCAGATAACTATTATTTTCAGGAGGTCAGCAACACCAGCCTACAGGTTTCTAGAAGTAAAGAATATCTGCAAAGTACACTTTAGCTTATCTTGAAACCTTTGAATGCAGGCCCCTTTTAATTATGTGTTGCTGCACCTGCATTAAAGTGTACCTAATCCCAAAAACTAACATTTAATATATTAGCTCTTTAACAAGGTGTTTGCATTGCTTTTCCTTGTTTTTTTTTTACTTTCTGTCCTAGGGTGGCTACACTCACTCCTCCAGTGTATCAACAGAAGGAGCCAACATTGTCAGTCGGTTGGTTCTGATTTGAACTACAAAGAGGTCTTCCTCTGTCTCCATTATACAGGGAGAGGGGAATTAGTAGTTTATGGTGACGTCACCCCACTTGTGCTAGAAATAGGAGTCTTTCTGACGCAATCACAGATGGATCTTGCAGTTTTTTTGTCATTTACAGATTTCTTGCCAATTTCAAAATTACACAGGGAACTCTAACAAGAAAACTCCAGTACATTCAGTAAGGGGATGGAGGGCGGTTTGAGAGTTGGGGGGGCTCCAGACTGTGACCATTTTTCATGTTACACCCTAAATATGGTACAGTATCAGAAGGTGGCCTTTAAAAAAAAACCCTAGGAAGTGCAGTCATTTTAGCCTTTTCTTCTGAAAGCTCGGGAAATCGGTCATGTTCATCCAGTGACTTCAGTACGACTAAAGTGACTTAGAACTTACACAGTGACTTCATTACGATTAAAGTGACTTAGAACTTACACAGTGACTTCAGTACGACTAAAGTGACTTAGAACTTACACAGTGACTTCATTACGATTAAGGCCTCATACACACGGACGTTTGACGCCGGCGTTTTCTGGCATTTTTTGCAGCTCTCCATGTTAGTCAATGGCCCCATAAAAACGTCGGCGTTTCTGAGCTGTAGGTGGCGTCGGCGTTAGTGAGCAGAAAGTAGAACCCATGGCCATCGCGTTCTGAGGCTGTAAACTTTTGACGTTTTTTGACGCCGACGCCACAATATGCCAACAAACGCCAACTAACGCCAACAAAAGCCACCTAATATTGTACCGGAGTTTTCCGGCGTTTTTTGACGCCGACGTTTTTAGGTTGAAAAATAGCAGAGGGATGATTTTTTTAAAAAAACGCCTATTGACGTCGACGCTCACTAACGCTCAAAAACGCCAATGCATAACGCCGAAAAACGTCGACTTTTTTTCCTTGACGTCGGACCCGACGTTTTGTTTATTTTTTTCGATACGCCCGTGTGTATGAGGCCTTAAGTGACTTAGAACTTACACAGTGACTTCAGTACACTAAAGTGACTTAGAACTTACACAGTGACTTCAGTACGACTTAAGTGACTTAGAACTTACACAGTGACTTCAGTACACTAAAGTGACTTAGAACTTACACAGTGAATTCAGTACGACTTAAGTGACTTCAGTACACTAAAGTGACTTAGAACTTACACAGTGACTTCAGTACGACTAAAGTGACCTAAAGATTACACAGTGACTTCAGTACACTAAAGTGACTTAGAACTTACACAGTGAATTCAGTACGACTTAAGTGACTTCAGTACACTAAAGTGACTTAGAACTTACACAGTGACTTCAGTACGACTAAAGTGACCTAAAGATTACACAGTGACTTCAGTACACTAAAGTGACTTAGAACTTACACAGTGAATTCAGTACGACTTAAGTGACTTCAGTACACTAAAGTGACTTAGAACTTACACAGTGACTTCAGTACGACTAAAGTGACCTAAAGATTACACAGTGACGTCAGTACGACTAAAGTGACTTAGAACTTACACAGTGACTTCAGTACGACTTAAGAGACTTAGAACTTACACAGTGACTTCATTACGACTAAAGTGACTTAGAACTTACACAGAGAGGCAGGGAAGCAAAGGGAAGGGGAGTATATGTTGCATTGGCATCAGGTAACCTGATGCCAACACATTTTCAGAAAGGGAGGTTACACAGCACACAATTATGTAACTAAGTGCTCATTGATACCTGCGGCAGCCCTTGCTGCCAATCTGAAAAGAGATTTGTGGTTGATCATTTTTAAGGGGCTTTTGACAGGCAATGAGGAGGCTATATTTTGCTTCCTCACTGCCTATTTAGGCTGCATTCACACTATGCCGCTATGAAAATAGGGGCAGAGTTTTAAGAAAGATGGCAAAATGTGCAACGCACTCGCAGTGTCATTATTTCTTGAAGGCACCCCAAACGCGGTGCAATTTTTGCTGCGTTTGTTATGCAACAAATCACACTACATTTGCGACAAAACACACATCGCCACATGCTCCTGTCAAAATTTGGCACATGACATTTTTGGCATGTTATTTGCACATAGGGTAGTCCAGTCAAGTGACTGTGGTGTTAGCCCCCTTGTTGGGGGGATCAGGATTCCCCTTAACCCACGAAAAGGTTTAGTTTTTTTTTTATTTTGTTTTGAGCTTGTGGTCCTCTCTTATTTGGACACAGAAAAGATATCACCCTGAGTAAAGGCCCTTTCACACGGGCTTTCTGATCAGGTCCGTCTGTCAGTTTTTTTAGGCAGACCTGATGGGAGCCTCCATTCACTGCTATGGAGCGGTGGATGCCATTGGTGATATGTCCGCTGACACCTGCTGCTATCCAATCCGATCCCATCAGTGTTGCCAACCTCCCGCAGCATTTTTTACTGGCAAAACATGGAAAATTTACTGGTGGAGCACATTTTTTTACTGGCAACCTGAAAAATAACAGAACTCCTATTAAAAACTAAGACAATTGATATTTAAACACAACATAGAAACACTGGCAATACCCATATCAAGTTGCCTGGTTTACACTTAAAAAATCATCACAGTATGACAAATTATCAGACCCTGATATTTATAGATGATTTTTACAAAGTGACAGTAAATTTATCCGTGAAATCCAGATGGATGGTGACCCTATTTTCATCCGTCTGGTGGATCGGATGAAAACAGACAAGCTGTCCATTTTCATCCGATATCTCCATAGAGGAGAGTGGGACTCTGACAGGTCCATCTCAGCACAGAGAGCACAGCACAGGAGTCCGCTGGGTGGATTGCCCGTGTGAAAGGACCCTAAGATGTCTAATAACGAGGTCTGGTTTAACCTGTTTGTTTTATTTTCACTTCCAAAATGTCTTTATGCATGCTATATGACATGATTGTCTCTTATCGGATTTGTTATATACCGTATGAGTCTTGTACTGCTGGATATGCTTTTTGGATATACAGTCATTTGATGATCTTAATAAAAAAAATGTTGGATTAAAAAAAAAAAGGGACTGTGCTGCACGACGTGTAAAAAATGTGAGCAGTAATGCATGTTCCCGCTACACAAAGTGTGTTGGGGCCACAAACCCTATAAGTACAGCACCACCAAGCTGCAAACCGTGCCCATTTGACCTGGTTGCAGCACAGCTCCATACACTTAAATGAGTTGCGGTCAGCAACAGACCAATGGATATGCGGTTTAATTTTTGCCGTGGCCTGTATATAGCCCGGAGCTGCTGCATGCACTTCTTTAGGTGGGTAGTCAGGGGGTGGTAAAACAGCGGCTAAACTTCTTTTACTGCCACCTGTATGAACAAGCCCTAATAGCTTTAGTTCTAACACCGAATTTCTCTGGTCCAAATGATCATAATAAATGTATATTAAATCATACCGAATGGACTTTCTGCACAGATACTTAGGGCCCTTTTGCAGTTCTCCAGTTGTGCATTTGTTGCAAAAAAAGGCAAAAAAGAAAATCTTCCTACGTCTTCACAGCCGGCACAAAGCAGGATGCCCTTTTAATTATATATGCAGCCTTGACTTTAGATCCTGAATATAAATAAATAAGAATAATCCCCCCATAATCCTTTCTCATAAAAAAATTATTGCATTTTTATAGCTGCTTTAAATTGCTGCTAACCTCAGTAAGAAGAGTTCTTTAATTCTATGATTAATACTGCCACCCTTCCTTGAATAAGACTGCTATAGCATTATACATCCAGATGAATATTAACGTTTTTATCTAGTTTAATCTGGTATGCAGTAAATGTGAATAACTGACAATTCTAAGTGTCTATTCTTTTACAGCCAAAGGGAGCAGTGTATAGAGCAAAGCTACACGGGCAATTTATAAAAATGAGGTTGCACCCATAACATTACAGAAAATTGGTCAAGAAGTTAATGGGGGTCAGAGGGGACAGTCATCCTACCACGTCCTACCCCATGTATACTCATTACAGTGGTCGTAGCAGCAGGGACCCACCCTTCCCATTTTTGGGGTATCATCTGCAGTAAGGATTACCCTTCTCTTCCCACTTGTGGCACCATGCTCTGGAAACCGGGAACTGATTAATTACTAGCTTCTATGATACTATTTATGAGTACATTTACTAATGGCATCCATGGTAAGATGCATGCATAAAAAAAATCCAAGAGCTCACAAAGAAGATGGCCGCCACCCCTGTGCAAGGGGTCTCGGCGGTAATGGCGCAGTGTGTAGGCCCTTCCCAACATGTTTCGTGCAAAAGCACGTTCTCAAGGGATCTGCCTAATAGCGTCAGGAAGGGCCTACACACTGATACCATTACTGCCAAGCCGCTGTGCATGGGGGCGATGGTCACCTTCTTTGTAAGTTCTTGAATTTTTTTTTATGTTTTTATGCTGGAGCAAGATTTTAAATAAATATTACACCAAAGAAGCTCTTTTGCGTGAGCTTTTTTACTTAGTGCTAGCTTCCTGTGATGTCCTCCTTATCTGCCCATCATTCTGGATGAGACGATGCTAAGCTTAAGGATACTGGTTAAAGGCTGTCTAAGGCTTATTCTTTGGGGTGATCTCCAGTGATGCTATCCTTATCTGTATAAAGATTTGGATGAGACAATGCCAAGCTTCAGGACATTGGTTTAAGGCTTTCTAAGGCTTATCCTCTGGTAAGTGCACAGAATGGTGGAGGGTTACCGTCACTAAGGAGCACTGTGGATTATCTTGGAATTTCAGGAACATATATATTCACTTTCTGGTGAGTGTTCTGGCACACTGCACAGGCATAATGGATCTTTGGAAGTCTAATACAATTATTATAAACATGGGACTTTCTATTTACGGACTTTCAATAATGTTTTTTTTTCAGTGCTGCACTTTTGTTTATTTGATGGTTTCTTTTTTTATGTTTTTCTGCCTCCCCATAATGTCCTCCACAAGCTACCGAACCTCTTATTTTTCTCCATACTTCGGGTTGTTTGTAGCGAAGAGCGCATGTTAGTTGCATTCATGTGCACTGATCTATGCACATTATAAGTTGCAAGAGAGCATGGCTACATTCCTGCATACAGTAGGACCATTGAAAATGAATGTAGCCACCATCCGACAGATAGTCAGATCACAGCAGTAAAAAAAAAAAAAAAAAAAAAAAAGAATTTGGATGGGGTTGAGAGCACCAGAAGAGATCCATACTTCAATATATTTTTTTAAACCACAGTTTGTTGACTTTATCAACCTTTTCAACATGAGGAACCCTTGAAATAGTTCTCCGGTCTCGGGGAACCCCTGCTAAAATTTAAAAATCTACAACTCATGATACATTAGTGTGATGGTCAATGGGAAGAATGCTGCCAACACTTGTGGTCATTGGGTAGAATATCCCTCTTACAGATAGCTAAAAAGAACAATGAGGTCATTGGGAATTTATCTGAGAGGTAGAAATTGACCATTGCTCAAGGAACCCCTTGCAACCTCTGGAGGAACCCTAGGATTCTGCGAAACCCTGGTTAAGAAACCCTGGATTAGTGTAACTTTAAAACAATGTAATAAAACCATGATTTTGTGATTTTTCTTTTTTTATACAAGCCTCCATATATTATGTAAATAGATAATAATACATTGTAAAAATGGCAATAACTTTTATTCAATTGAAGGTTTAAAAATGAAATATCTTTCAATCAATTCTGGAAGACCCATAACTGTTTACAACAGAATTCATACGGTGCAAACTACACTGTAGCATGCATCTGCTGAAACGTCTTGTTTGGGCAGAGAATGGGAGGATTTTTCTTTTAGTGATGGCTGTGTCCCGGCTGGATTTATTCTATTTCTTCACTGTTAGCAGAAATAAAAAGTGATGGGAAGCCCAACATTTTGGGCTATTATAAGAAGTAAAAAAAAAGGGACAGATATCTACTACCCTTCTTCTCATCCAAGGACACACAGGGGGCCAGAGATCTCCACCCTATTTCCATCTATGGACACACAGGGGGCCAGAGATCCCCACCTACAGATGGGAGATCTTCCCCATCCATACACACATAGGGGAGCAGAGATCTACCATCATTATGTCCATTCATGGACACACCGGGGGGCCAGAGATCTACCATAATACTGCACGCCCATTGACACAGATAGGACCAGAGATTTACCACCCTACTCCCCATCCATGGATATATGGGGCCAGAGATCTACCACCCTACTCCCATCCCTGGACACAGAGGGAACCTGAGATCTATCACCCTACTTCCCATCCTTAGATACATGGGGCCAGACATCTACAACCCTACTCCCCATCCATGGACACACAGGCGGCCAGGACATGCTTCATTCCTCCATGCAGGGCATGTATAAGGGGCTAGTGATCTACCAAGCTACTCCCCATCCAGGAAAACACGGGTGGGGGGGCAGAGATCTACTAACCTACTCCCCATTCACGTAAAAACAGCAGACTCATGAACTCCACCCTATTCCTCATCCGTGGACACACAGGGGGCCAAAGAAATACCACCCTAGTCCCCATTTATGGACACACAGGAGACCAGCGACCACCACCCTATTCCCCATCCATGAACAGAAAGTAGACCAGTGATGTCCATGCTACTCCCCATTCATGGACACACAGGGGGCCAATGACCTACTGCCCTCCTTCCCATCCATGCACACATGGGGCTAGAAATTTTCCACCCTACTCCTCATACATGGACAAGCAGGGGGCCAGTTATCAGGACACACTTTGTTCCTCCATGCAAAGTATAAATAGGAGGCCATTACCTTCACTCTACCCCCCATCCACGGACACACAGGAGAGCAGTGATCTACACCCTACTCCCCATTCATGGACATACAGGAGACCACTGATATCCACTCTACTCCCCATCTATAGATAAATAAGGGGCCAGAGATTAACCCCCCACTCATCATCAATGGACACGGGGCCAGTAATCAGGACACAGTTAATTCCTCCGTGCATGGCATGTATTAGGTAACCAGTGATCCACCAACCTACTCCCATCTAGGAACACACGGGGCCAGAGATCCACCATCCTACTCCCCATACACGGACACACAAGGGTCAGATACAGTTGTGCTCATAAGTTTACATACCCTGGCAGAATTTATTGTTTCTTGGCCATTTTTTAGAGAATACGAATGATAACACAAAAACATTTCTTTCACTCGTGGTTAGTGTTTGGCTGAAGCCATTTATTATCAATCAACTGTGTTTACGCTTTTTAAATCATAATGACAACAGAAACTACCCAAATGACCCTGATCAAAAGTTTACATACCCTGGTGATTTTTGGCCTGATAACATGCACACAAGTTGACACAAAGGGGTTTGAATGGCTATGAAAGGTAACCATCCTCACCTCTGATCTGTTTGCTTGTAACTAGTGTGTGTGTATAAAATGTCAATGAGTGTCTGGACTCCTGACAGACCCTTGCATCTTTCATCCAGTGCTGCACTGACGTTTCTGGATTCATGGGGAAAGCAAAAGAATTGTCAAAGGATCTGCGGGAAAAAGTAGTTGTACTGTATAAAACAGGAAAGGGATATAAAAAGAAAGCCAAGGAATTGAGAATGCCAATCAGCAGTGTTCAATCTCTAATCAAGAAGTGGAAAATGAGGGGTTCTGTTGAAACCAAACCACAGTCAGGTAGACCAACTACAATTTCAGCCACAACTGCCAGGAAAATAGTTTGGAATGCAAAGGAAAACCCACAGATGAAATACAGGACTCTCTGAAAATGTGGTGTGACTGTTTCAAGATGCACAATAAGGAGGCACTTGAAGAAAGATGAGCTGCATGGTTGAGTCCCCAGTAGAAAGCCATTACTACGCAAATGCCACAAAGTATCCAGCTTACAATATGCCAGACAGCACAGAGACTAGCCTCAAACCTTCTGGCACAAAGTCATTTGTAGTGATGAGACCAAAATTGAGCTTTTTGGCCACAACCATAAACGTTACATCTGGAGAGGAGTCAACAAGGCCTGTGAAACACAGGAGGTGGATCGCTGATGTTTTGGGGGTGTGTGAGCTACAAGGGCACAGGGTCAATTTGGTAAAAATTGATGGAAATATGAATGCAGTATGTTATCAAAACATGCTGGAGGAACATTTGCATTCATCAGTTGCACATGGGACGTACTTGGACATTCCAACATGACAATGATCCAAAACACAATGCCAAGTCAACCTGTCATTGGCTACAGCAGAATAAAGTGAAGGTTCTGGAGTGGCCCCATCTCAGTCTCTGTCCTGACCTCAATATCATTGAGCCACTCTGGGGAAATCTCAAAAGTGCAGTTCATGCAAGACAGCCCAAGAATTTCCAGGAACTGGAGGCTTTTTGCCAAGACGAATGGGCAGCTTTACCATCTGAGAAGATAAAGAGCCTCATCCAGAAATAGCACAAAAGACTTCAAGCTGTCAGTGATGTTAAAGTGGGCAATACACGGTATTAAGTAAGTATTAATTAAGGAATGTAAACTTATGATCAGGGTCATTTGGGTAGTTTCTGTTGTCCTTATGACTTAAAAAGAGTAAACACAGTTGATTGATAATAAATGACTTCAGTCAAACACTAACCATGAGTGAAAGAAATGTTTTTGTGTTATCATTCATATTCTCTGAAAAATGGCCAAGAAATCGTAAATTCTGCTAGGGCATGTAAACTTATGAGCACAACTGTATCTACCACCCTACTTCCATCCATGCACAAACAGGGGGCCAGGGATCTCCTACCCTACCAATCATTCATGGACACACAGGGGGCCAGTGATCTACCACCCTACTCCCCATCCATGGACACACAAGGGCCAGAGATCTACCACCCTACTTCCATCCATGGACAAACAGGGCCAGAGATCTACTACCCTACTCCTCAACCATGCACACAAAGGGGGCCCGAGATCTCTACCTTATTCCCAATCTATGGACACACAGGTGGGGCAGAGATCTACCACCATACTTCCATCCGTGGACAAACAGGGGGCCAGAGATCGCTACCTTATTGCCAATCTATGGACCCACAGGGAGGCCAGAGATCAACCACCATACTTCTCATCCACGAACAAAGAGGGGACCAGAGATCTACCACAGTACCACCCGTCCATGGACACAGAGGGGACCAGAGATCCCCATCCACAGATGGAAGATCTTCCCCATCCATGAGCACACGAGGAGCAGAGATCTACCACCTTTCCCCCATTCATGGACATAGCAGGGGCCAGAGGTCTACCACAGTACTACCCACCCATGGACACAGAGGAGACCAGAGATCTACCTCCCTACTCCCCATCCATGGATATATGGGGTCAAAGATCTTCCACCCTATTCCTATCCATGGACACAGAGGGAACCAGAGATGTATCACCCTACTTCCCATCCATAGATACATGGAGCCAGACATCTACAACCCTACTCCCCATCCATGAACACCAAAGCAGCCAGTAATCAGGACACGCTTCATTCCTCCGTGCAGGGTATGTATAAGGGGCCAGTGATCTACCAAACTACTCCTCCATCCATAGAAATGCGGGGGGGGGGGGGGGGAACGACAGAAATCTACCAAGGACAAACAGGGAGATGGTGATTAGAATTAGGGATGAACTCAGGCGTGTTTGGATCTTAGTCTGAACCCACCTGAGCTCTCCCACCAGAAAGCTGTCCCCTGTACTGGGCCAATGATAGATAACTAAGGCATTTCCCGCAGCCACACATTAACAATGAGTGTGTGTGTGTGTAGCCATGTGCTGGTGGTAGTGGTTCACCTTATAACTGCCCTGAATCGCACCATATTTCACACATCCGTAGACAATGACCAGGCCGGCTCTTGTTTTTGCTGTTTTATTTAGGGGAAATACCTTTGATGGGGATAAGGGATGACTGTGGGATGGGATAGTACACGCAGTCCATATACACTCCTGTGTATGCGCACTTTCACTGCAAACCATCCCTCTGCAGACTGTTACTCCTCACAACTCTCCAGCACTCAACTTGCTAACCGTTTCTCCTACAGTTCTCTGTCCAGCATTGAACTTAGTAAATCATCACTCCATTACTTCTCTCCAGTACTGAACTTAGTTTCCAGCTTGAAAGGAAATTTATCAAGCTTCTCTGTTCCTCTCTCTTCACCACAGCTAGCATATGGCGAGGCCCACTCTCAGCAGAACCTCCAAAACACCCATTACAGGCCAGGGATCACGGGCCCCTGAATGTGTAGCAAAAGTATTTGAGTACTAGCCGGGCGTTTGTTGGACTACAACTCCCAGCCCATTCCTCTTCCAGCTCCCACGACCTTTCCTTGAACTGGCTCCCACAGACTGTCCACTATTCCTCTCCCAGCCTGCTCCAGCACTCTCTCCTCCAGCTCACAGGGACTGTCACTCACCAAACCGGTGGATCACTTTAAAGTCTTTCACTGTGTAGCACGTCTGCTGTTCTCGTGTTCCCTGTGCGACTCCAGGAATCACCACCACTCCTGGTTGCACCCGAACCTCCAGGCCCTCAAGGTCACCCTCCCCAGACTGGGGTGACCTCCCAGGTAGGGCCCTCCACAGCGCCTCTGCTACATCTCCAGACTTCCACCTGACACTTCTCCTCCCAGATTGGGCTGACTTAGAGTATTTAAGGAGGCCAGCCCCCTGCCAATCCTGCTTGGGGATTGGTCAGGGCTCCCTAGAACACTCCAGATGGCTCCACCTACCTCCCAGCTCTCTGACCAGAAACCCTCATGCAGGTTTCTAGAAAGAAGTGGGAGGTTTTGGTAACCTCATCTGTCAAGTCCACTCAATCCTCCCTGAGCCTCTCCTCCCAGTCCAGATCAAAACATTCATGCCTGCTCTTACACTCAGGCCTGAATAAATTTTACTTCACCTAGCAAACCCTGCTAGAAAAACGCACCTACACTATGGGGGCACTACATGTATATGTGCAGATGCAGGCAATGCCCTGGTCATGTATAATTGGCCCAGTATAGTGACAGCTTCCCGGCGGGATAGATCAGGTGGGTACAGGTGAGGATCATACACACCCATACCTCCCAACTTTTTGAGATGGGAATGAGAGACACCTATTAGCAAAAGTATGTAAGCATAGGACACACACCTCCTGCCATGCCCCCTTAAAGGAGAATTAAACAAAAAAAAAAAACCATGCAGAGCATTTTTTTTTTTACCACTACCATTCCTTTATATTGGCTTTTGAAATTTACAAATGTAGCAATTTAAAAAGTGCATGAAAGGTTTAGCCCTATAAAACACTTTTTGAAAGATAAAATGTTCATTTTATATACAGTTGGGATACCTTCAGCACTGAATTATCTAATGGCAAGGGGTGCTGGGGTGGGCTGGTGAGTCTATTGATGATTGCTGTTGGGGGATCTATTGTTACTGATGGGAATCTATTTTTGCATGGGAGGTCTATTATAGTTGGGGGGTCTTATGTTGCTGAGGGATCATTTGTTGCGGTGAGGGATCTACTGTTGAGGGAGGGGGTCTATCATTGCTGGCTGCTGGAGGGTCTATTGATGCTGGGCTGCTGGGAAAACTGTTGCTGCTGCTGGGCATCTATGGTTGCTAGGGTGCATCCATGGTTGCTGGGGAGGGGGTCTATTGTTGCTGGGGGACCTACTGTTGCTGGCTGCATGGGATCTATTTTACTGCTTTTCTTGTTATCATTAGCACATCCCATACAAATGACTTATCACCACAAAATTATACTTGGTTACTTGGATCTGTAATCTCTAAAAGGGGTGGTACTGGGAGGTGGGTAGGCCTTGGAAACAAGGGATGGTGCTCGGAGGTGGGTAGGGGGCGGAGACAAGAGGTGACTTAAAAGTTTTGAAGAGTTCCTGCACCTATTCTCTGAGAAAAAAAAAAACCCTGTATACAACTCTATAGATCAGACCAAAAATGAGGGACAAATGAGGTGGAAAGAGGGACAGATGCACACCTGAGCTCCTCCTAATCAGGACCTATCCTTTCATCTATAACCACCATGCAGCATGGTGTGCTGGGATTAGCCAACCAGCCTCCACTCTCAGGAATACTGATTTCCAGAAGCTCCCAGGCATGTCGATGGGACACACCAGGAACTGACAGGAGAGATCACCAATGTACATACCTCCGAACTGTTTGAGATGGAAATGAGGGACACCTACCAGTAAAAGTATGTAGGCATAGGACACGCCCCCTGTCACACCCCCTTAAAGGAGAATTAACCAAAAATAAAAGATTTGTTAAACCCACAAGGGCATTTTTTTACCTCTATTATTCCTTTTATTGGCTTTTGAAATTTACAAATGCAACAATTTAGAAATTTGATTAAAGGTTTTTAACCACTTTAAGACCGAGCCTCTTTTTGGAGTTTGGAGGTTATCAGTTAAAAACAGTTTTTTTTGCTATAAAATTACTTAGAACCCCCAAACATTATATATTTTTTTTTTCTAAGACCCTAGAGAATAAAATGGCGGCCATTGCAAAACTTTATGTCACACCGTATTTGCGCAGCGGTCTTAAAAGCGCAATTTTTTTTGAAAAAATTCAGTTTTTTGAGTTAAAAAATAAGACAACAGTAAAGTTAGGTCAATTTTTTTCCGTATTGTGAAAGAAAATGTTACGCCGAGTAAAATGATACCCAACATGTCATGCTTCAAAATTGCGTCCGCTCGCGGAATGGCGACAAACTTTGCAACATAAAAATCTCCATCGGCGACGTTTAAAAAATTTTACAGGTTAGCATTTTTGCGTTACAGAGGAGGTCTAGGGCTAGAATTATTGCTCTCGCTCTAACGATCGCGGCGATACCTCACATGTGTGGTTTGCACACCGTTTTCATATGTGGGCGGGACTTACGTATGCGTTCGCTTCTGCGCGCGAGCTCGCAAGGACGGTGCGCTTTAAATTTTTTTTTTCTTTTTAATTATGTATTTTACTTTTTAATTTTTATTTTTACAACTTTTTAAAAAAAAAAATTTTTTGATCACTTTTTTTCCTATTACAAGAAATGTAAACATTCCTTGTAATAGAAAAAAGCATGCCAGGACCTCCAAAATATGAGATCTGGGGTCAAAAAGACCTCAGATCTCATTTTTAGACTTAAATGCAATAAAAAAAGAAAAAAAAAATTTTGAAAAAAGTGGCAGGGGAAAAAAAAAAATGTCCCCTTTAAGAGCATTGGGCGGAAGCTACTTGTGACGTAGCTTCCGCCCAGCCATGTAATGGAGCCGGGAGTGCGGCTTCAGCCGCTCACTCGGCACACGGACACTGGAGTGAGAGGACCCGATCATCTCCGCTGCTGCCGGCGGGTCCGGTAAGCGGCGGAGATGACCGGAAGGCGGGGGGGGGGGGGCACCTCTCCCGCCGCTGATAAAAGTGATCTCGCGGCGAATCCGCCGCTAAGATCACTTTTATCTTGTACAGAATCGCCTGCAGAAAAAAAAGATACCGGGGTTATGGTAGCTATCTGCTACCATAACAACGGTATTCCACTTCAAAGTACCGCCGTCAAACGACGTACGGCGGTCCGGAAGTGGTTAAACACTTTTTGAAAGATAAATAGTGCATTTTATATACAACTATATAGATTAGACCAAAATGAGGGACAAATGAAGAGGAAAGAGGTACAGAGGGACATTGCTTTAAATCAGGGACAGTTGGAATAGGGTGACCAGACGTTTCCGGTTTCAGGGGACAGTCCTTGGATTGAGAACACTGTCCCCGGACCAAGTCTGTGGCCCGGACAATTTCAAAGACAGTCAATGCAGAGAAAAAAAAATCTGAATTACACACACCGGCTCCACCGCCCCTACTAGCTAGGTGTATTTTTTCCATCATTTGTGCCCCTTTCTGATGATCATGTGCTGGTCTATTTCTCCAGTTTTGGGCGCATGCCCATTCTGCGCCCGCTTGCATGTTCTTCTGCCTTGGCTCAAGTCCCAGCCAGCCGCCTGCCTGCCTATTTCATTGCCTTCCCCGGTGGAGTGATTTTCCTCGGCTCCCCACCCAGTAGTAGCTGGGGACCGGAGAGTGTGACTTGAGAGGCTGGCATTGGTGGTGACAGGCAGAGAAAGGCAGCTGAGCTCAGGTGACAGTGTCCAGCAGCAAGCACAGAGGGGAAGTGGGTCTGATCTTGGGGCTGCCAGTGCCTTCAAGGCTTCAACATCGGTGTGCTTTGGGGGTGTCTGTGAATAGACTACATTGCACTGTGTCTGTCTCTCTGGCATAATAGATGGTATCATAACTCACAGGCAGCAGGCATTCTATCATGGCTCTGGCTGGCAGTGCACTGCCACAGTGTGTCACATAACATGGCTACCGGGTGCTGATTTTGTTAACTTATTGTTCATATGTATCAGCACCCAGCGGCCATGTCATGTGACACACTGTCACAGATCCAGCCAGACCAATGATAGAGTGCCCACTGCCTGTGTGTTATCATAATGCTGATGATCTTAACCAATTACCGACTGCCCCATAGCAGATTTACTGCTACAGGGCGGTCGCGTTTCGCAGGATCATGTGTATATATACGTGATCCTGCATTTCTGGGTATCAGAGCCGATCAGCGGGTCTGGCGGACTCTATGTCTGTCGGTACCCACCGATCGTTCTGTACACCGTCTGCCTGTGTAAACAAAGCAGATCACCATTTAGTCAGTATGGAAGACATTGATCCTGTGTTACTGCAAAGCAGGGGCAGGGATCTAAGCCTTCCCTTAGTAAAAGCACCTCCCCCACAGTGAGAAAACACTGGTTAGGAACACATTTAACCCTTTAATCGCCCCCGATGATAACTCGTTCCCATCCAGTGTCATTAGTACAGTGACAGTGCATATTTTTCGAGCTGGTCACTGTATTAGTGTCACTG
This sequence comes from Glandirana rugosa, assembly GCA_018402905.1. Lineage (NCBI taxonomy): Eukaryota > Metazoa > Chordata > Amphibia > Anura > Ranidae > Glandirana > Glandirana rugosa. Next base: position 1,617,051 of record BLSH010015614.1, read on the forward strand.
GTTCCCACAAAGTGTCAAAAGTGTCACTTAGTGTCCGATTTGTCCTCCGCAATATCGCAGTCCCGCTATAAGTCGCTGATTGCCACAATTACTAGTAAAAAAAAATTTAAAAATATGTCCCCGGATTTCATTTTAAAAATCTGGTCAGCTTAAGTTGGGAGCTATGCCAATGTATCCCAGAGAACACAACTCTTCCTTCAGATCTGCTCCATAATGTGTCAGCATGCAGCCTGCACTGTGAGGATCCTGATCTATCATACCACACTGAATCCTATGACTTTGTCATGTAGCTAAGGAGCACCAATGTCACCTGGGAACACATCTGACTGCCCATAGAAGTCCTTCCAGGACAGGAAGGGACGTTCCTACACACCCCCGCTCCCATTCACCCCTGGTATTAATGATCTCCCCTGCCCCAACCATCTCTACTCCTTACTACACTCACCTATTCCGTACAGCAGCCATCACTGAGTTATAAGGGGAAGCTCAGCCTGAAACACCGACGGCCATCTTTGTTAAGGGAACTGCGTTAAAAAAAACGGGTTAAAAGCTATTCCTTTCTCTCTAAAAGTGCTGCGTACGTACAGCCTGTTCTTCTAAACTCAGTCAGTGACTATTTGTTTTTATCGGTACACGAGTAGGAAAAAAAAAGCGGCTTCCCATTCTAAAGATGGAGCCAGTGGTAACAGCCTGGCAGATCAGACGTAACCCCGCCCTGCTGTTTCCCGCGGGTGACATCCACGTGTGTGCTGCGAGCAAAGCAAAGGCTGGGGCTGAATAAGGTAAGTATTGGAGAGTCAGCTCAGGCTTGCATGCATTGGGTAACACAGGTCATCATATTCATTGTGACCATTGCCTGCCATGTAATGGATCAGTATTTATGTATTAATAGAAGTAGTGGTTTTAGTGTTGCAGTAAAGTAGCAAGTGAACCTGGAATGGTTTTGTTCTCATGCACAGCACATTTGCACTAGGGTTGCCACATCATCCCTTTAATCCAGGACACACATGAATTACACAGGTTCTGAGGCTAATTTAAAGCAGATAAGGCACCAATGAGTTTAATTACCACTTTAATTAGCCACAGAACCTGTGCAATTAATGTGTCCTGGATTAAAGGGATGATGTGGCCACCCTAATTTGCACATTCTTCTAGAAATTTCTGTTGCGTTTTTGCGCCCAAGGAGCTGCGATGCAAGTGAGCTGCTGTGCATGGACAGCGGCATGTAAAAGTTGCTGGCAGTGGCATTACCCATGTATACGTGAGCAGTGTATTCCCCTGCACACAGTGGTGGTTCTTCCAGGAAAATACGCTATACATGTGTGGGCATACCTGCCAACTTTCTGAGATGGGGACTCCTATTGGAAAATGTATGTAGGAGTAGAACACACCCACTGCCACGCCCCCTTAACCACTTCAGCCCCTGAAGGATTTACCCCCTTTCTGACCAGAGAACTTTTTGCGATTCTGCACTGTCGCTTTAACTGACAATTGCGCAGTCGTGCGACGTTGTACCCAAACAAAATTGATGTCCTTTTTTTTCCCCCACAAATAGAGCTTTCTTTTGGTGGTATTTGATCAACTCTGCGGTTTTCATTTTTTGCGCTATAAACAAAAGAGGAGGGACAACTTTGAAAAAAAAAACCAGTATTTTTTACTTTTTTCTCGAATACGTATCCAAAATAAAAATAAAAAAACAAATTTATTCAATTTATTCAGCAGTTTAGGCCAAAATGTATTCTACATATTTTTTGGTAAATAAAATCGCAAAAAGCGATTGGTTTGTGCAAAAGTTATCCTCTACAAACTGAGAATTGATTTATGGCATTTTTATTTTATTTATTTTGTTACTGGTAATGACGGCGATCTGCGATATTGCAGCAGACAGATTGGACACTTTTTTGGAACCGTTGACGTTTATACAGCGATCAGATCTAAAAAATAGCCACTGATTACTGTATAGATGTCACTGGCAGGGACAGGGTTAAGCTGTAGGGGGTAATCAATAGGTTAACTGTTCCCTCACTGTGTTCTGACTGTGTGGGGGCTGGGCTGGCAAGGCCATGACAAATCTAACTGATATAGTTTACAGGGATCAGTAGATCACTGTCATGTCCCCTGACAGAACGGGGAACCGCTGTGTTTACATCAGCGGTTCCCCATTCTGGCTTTGTATTTGTCGATCGCTGGTCATCGGCGGACATAGAGTCAGCCTGACCCGCGGTCATGAGAGTGCGCCGCCTGTGGCGGCGCGAATCACCGTTTGTAGATGGCGTTTTGCGCAGCGAGCCACTTTGCCGCTGTTTATGCGAGGCGCTCGGCAAGTGGTTAAAGGAGAATTGTTTTTAAGGCCTCATACACACGGGCGTTTTGTAATGCCGCGTTTTTTGCTGCTCTCCATGTTATTCAATGGCACTCTAAAACGTTGACGTTTTTGAGCAGTAGAGGGCATCAGCGTTAAGTGAGCTTTAGCTAGAACGCGGGACCAGTGCGTTCTGAAGCTGCAGCGTCATGGCGTTTTTAACGCTGAGCTGGCAAAATGCTCAATAACGTTGCTTAACCTCCCTGGTGGTATGATTATTTCAGATTTTTGGTGCTGAAACTGGCACGATTATTTTGCATGAAAATTTGGCGTTTTATATTGTAGGCCTGTAATTCTTAGCAATAACTCACTTAAATCTGTCCAAACAAGAGTCTAGTTGACATCCCGGGTATGAAAAAGTTTGAAAAATGAAATCATAAATTTATAATATAATAAATAACTAAAAATAATTGTCAAAAATAATAATATAATAGTAATAAAATGTATTCAATAATGTAATCAAACCAAAAACACAGAAATTTGCTCATTTGCAGAATTGTCGCTGTCGTCACTTTCAGTTTCTGATGATAAATTTCCCCAAAAATCAGTATCACTCAATTCTGCAAATGATTCTTATTTACTACTCAGTGTTTTCTAGCTGATCAGAAACCACTTTTGACGTAAAGGGACACTTTTTGGTTGCTATGGACATTCTCAAGTTTCCAGGCAGAAAGAATGGCATATATAATATAAATGCATGCAGGGCACTGGGCAAACCACTAGGGACAAAGGGGATGTGAAATGTTTTCATACAGTAATGTAATCTATAAGATAACAGTGTACTGTATGTGCTGTGTGTGTTTCACTTTTTGAATTTCCCGCCGGTCTCCATCCCCGTGCGACGCTCACAGGGAACGGAGCCCGGCACACAGAGGCATCGGGCGGCGGACACAGCTCGCAGACACGGCGGGGGACATCGCTGGATCCAGGAGACAAGGTAAGTAGCGCTGCCTGGATCCAGCAATGCAATCCCGAGTGTGGCTCGGGGTTACCATTCTTGGTACTGAAAATCCACCCCGAGCCACACTCGGGAACGTTGTATACACAGCGTTAAACCTCGTCAGGCGTTCTATTCAAAATCAATGGTTCCCTATGGGAGCCCATCGATTTGAATAGAAGCCGCACCAGAAGTCGGATCACGGTGATCCGACTTGCGGCGCGACTTGTGTGCTAGGTGTCTTAAAGGGGAACCCCCGCAAAAAAATTGCGTGGGGGTCCCCTCCCCCCAAAAGCATACCAGGCTCTTTGATCTGGCATGGATTTTAAGAGGAGCCCCCACGCCGAAAAAAAACCGGCGTAGGGTCCCCCCAAAATCCATACCAGACCCTTATCCGAGCACGCAGCCTGGCAGGCCAGGAAAGGGGGTGGGGACGAGCAAGCGCCCCCCCCCCCCCTCCTGGACCGTAGCAGGCCGCATGCCCTCAACATGGGGAGTTTGGGTGTTTTGGGGCAGGGGGGCTCTGCGCCCCCCACTCCAAAGCACCTTGTCCCCATGTTGATGGGGACAAGAGCCTCTTCCCGACAACCCTGGCCGTTGGTTGTCCGGGTTTGCGGGCGAGGGATTATCGGAATCTGGAAGCCCCCTTTAGTAAGGGGGCCCCCACCCTATGTAAATGAGTATGGGGTACTTCGTACCCCTACCCATTTACCTGGGGGGAAAAAAGTGTACAAAGAAAAAACACTACACAGCTTTTTAAA
>BLSH010015614.1:1631422-1645911 GCA_018402905.1 Glandirana rugosa
AGTTACCACAGTAACCCTTAAATAGACCCTCCATCTTTAACTGGTAACGAGTTCCTTGGGGATCGTTGGAGACCTCCTTGGGACCAACTCTTTGAGACCGTATTACACAATCATACGTAGCGTATGATTGTGTAATACTTTATGAATGGAATCTTGTTCCTGTTTTTACCTACAGGTAAGCCTAGAATAAGGCTTACCTGTAGGTAAAATGAATATCTCCTAAACCTGCATGGTTTAGGAGATATTCGCCCTGCATGCAGCCGCTGATGTCAGCGGCGCATGCGCTCTGATGATCCGGCGGAGGTTGCCGGAAAATCAGAGCTGGCTGCCGGAATGAAGAGCTCCCACGCGCATGTGCCACTCACAGTGCCGGAGCCGCGTACCTGGAAGAAAGAAGAGGACCATCATGTCAGCGTCCTTAGCGCTGACTGACTCAGGCATCGGGGGCCTTGTTCTAAGGTAAGTATTTCATAATGTGTTAGTATGCGATGCATACTAACACATTATGCCAGAGTTTCTCAACCAGGGTTCCTCCAGAGGTTGCTAGGGGTTCCTTGAGCAATGGTCAATTTCTACCTCCCAGATAAATTCCCAATGACACCATTGATCTTTTTAACTATCTGTAAGGAGCATTCTTCCCATTGACCATCACACTAATGTACAGCCCTGTGTTTTTGGCAGTGGGACAGTAAGGGCCCTTTCACGCGGTCCTATCCATTTTCGGATTCCGTTTCGCTCAGCGGGGATTCCTCCGTTGATCCCCACTGAGCCAACGGATGACGGTTCCGTCTCAGCTCACTGAGCAGACATGGATCTGTTAGAGCCCTGCTCTGCTCTATGGAGATCGGATGAAAAGGGACTGCCTGTCCATTTTCATCCAATCCGATTCTCCAGACGGATGGAAAATAGGGTGTCCATCCGTCTGGACTTCACAGACCGGATCGGAGAGCGGCGGATGTCAGCAGACATGTCTCCGCTGACATCCGCCACTTCATAGGGCTGAATGAAGTGTTCATTCAGGTCCGCCTGAAAAACGGACAGTAAGACCTGAACGGAAAGCCCGTGTGAAAGGGCCCTTACTTTCCGCCCCATTCCTGGACCAAAATAGTTGGGCTTGGTGCAGTTCAGCTATTTACAGGAAGCTTTGTATATTATAAAAAAAATACAAGGCTCTTCCTCTGGTTGGCTGAAGTGAAGAGGTGGGTGGATTATGCCACAATCTCAGCCAATCATTAAAAGCATTGCATTAATTTAAAGAATGCAGAACTCCATGTGAATGGCTAAACAGTGCTCAGCCCAACTCAATTTTGTTCCGGGTATGGGAAAGGAAATTCTCATCCCACTTCCAGAGCACAGCGCTGTATACTGTATGTAACTGTTAATGCAGTAAATGGGTTGTAAACCTCAGAATGAAACCTAAACCAAGCATATCCCTCTATAGTGTGTACTTGTCTCAATTAAGATCCTGAAGTGTCATTTCTGTCTGTTTTGTGCCTCTGCTATCAGCATGAACATTTCTGACAAGTTTCCTGACACCAAGAGAAAAAAGGTGACAGGGGAGGGACCTCCAGCTGATTGACAGCCTCAGCTCTGTTCCTGTGTGCTGTGTAAAAGTGATTGTCAACTTATGACAACCACTTTAAACTACAGGTAAGCCTAAAATAAGGCTTACCTGTAGGTCCTGGGAATATCTCCTAAACCTTCACCGTCATCGGCACATGCACACTGAAAAAGTGGCCCAGGGTGCAGTTTCTTCTGTAAACATGCCATAAATGACGGCTCCCATGCACATGCGCGGGAGCGACGTCAGCGCGGCTCCGCCAATCACAGCGCTGGAGTCCGCGCTGTGATTGACCGGAGCCGCGGACCAGGAAGCAGCATGTTGCCGGTCACAGCGTTGTGCTGAGACTGCTGCAACAGCTTTGTTCCAAGGTAAGTATTTCATAATCAGCTAGTATGCGATTATTCAATATAATAATTGAAGAAATTAGTCCTAGAACTGTGCACACAAAGTAAGTATGGCGTCATGGTGTATATATTAGAAAAAATACTGTTTTTTTTTTTTTTTTTTCTTTTTTTTAAGTGACCTTGTCACCAAATTAACCTCTTTCTTTAATTTCTTAGAGACAATGTTTACATCAAAGCTGCTCACACTTGTCCTCGTTGTGCAGCCCCCAAGAATTCTGTTGGGCATGAAAAAACGCGGTTTTGGTGCTGGCCGATGGAATGGGTTTGGTGGCAAAGTGCAGACTGGAGAGACAATTGAAGAAGCTGCAAAAAGGTTAAAAAGAATTGTAAACTAGCATCAGGCAGCTCTGACTGAACATACACTGATTATTTAGTATTCCTCCATCCACGCTACACAGCATGGATGTGAAAATCTCTGGCTAGTGGGGGGAATTTATCAGAAATTAAGCAGACGGAACCTAAAGCAGCTGTGCATAACCACCAATCAGCTTCTTCAGCTTGCTCAGTTAAGCTTTGAAAATTAAAGCAGTTGGTTGTTTGGCATGCACAACAGATTCTGGCTGCTAAATACCCAGACGGTGGCTGCATCTGATTGGATACAGCAACTGACAGATTTCTACCCAGCTCCTTTGAATTTTCAATTGAAGAATGTTGGACGGATGGAGTCTGACAAAGCTACCCACTAAGGGAATTTATACCGCCACCCACACTATTGCTTAAGACCTGTACACACGACAGCCTGTCATCTGAAATTTTTACCGCTAGTTTGCTCCTTTCGACAGCCGCTTTTGATTTTTCGTCAGGCAAAAGCTGGATGTGCAGGCTAGTAAATTTTTGCCGTAATGCAATGTCCGATTTTCGTTCCATTAGTATGGTTTTCGTATGAAAAAATAATACTACCGAGACTATGCATGCTCAGTAACTAAAAAGGATGCAAAAATATTCAAAACATTACGTCACTTCTGACGTTGAGCTCGGTTGTACGAAAATTTTCTTATTGTTAGTATGCTCTTTTACTTTCGACATAAGACAAGCATTCAACAAAAAAACGGACGTTCTTAACGGACAAAAACGGGACCGATAAGCGCGGTCTTAAACGAAGACCGTGCTTATCGCTAGCAGCTGCTATACTTGCAAGAGAATCCAGCAAGCTGGTTGTACTCAAGTTGATTGATCGACTTGGTACATTCAGCCTGCCCATTAATGGTTCAAAACTTGGCCAGCACCTACTTAATGGGCTGAGTTTCAAACTATGTGTGTCTGGCCTAATGTGAACCGTTTGGGGGCGCTATTATTTTGATATGCACTCTCGAGCTGGTAAATGTTATGGCAGACAGGAGAATAGCTGCCTTTTCAGGTTTTATTTTTAACCCCTGAAGGGTAAAACAAATGTTAATGCCGAAGCGCAATTTAGCAACTTTGATATGTGTTTGTAAAACTGTTCATATCATATCAACTACTTTGTGCATCCAGGTGGATTGTAATGTTTTTTCAGGAGAAATTGGGCTTTCATTTGGTGGTAATTGGTAATGATATCTGATGAATTTTTTTTTATTATCAAAGGAAACTGGTCAAAAATAGTAAGAAAAGAATATAAACTGTTTTTTTTTTTTTGTTTTTTTTAGCTGTATGTTACTTGTTGCCACCATAACATACCACACAAGAACAACCCAAAGTAAATTCTCCTGCTCCCGATGATTGCAGTGATACCACATATGTGTATGTTATTGGTTGTTTGTACCCGTAGTACAGCCCAGAAACAATAGTGCGCATTTCCCTTTTCTTTTTTTTTTCCTACCTAAAACACTCTGAGCACAATTCACTACAGTAAGTAATATTTTACCGCATTCGAGTATGCGTTAAAATAACGCACAGTATTTAAAAAAAAAAAAGTGTAGTTGACAAAAACTCTCCTTAAAATCTTGCATGTGTTATATTTTCGAATTATACTTCAAATACCGCATGAGACCGTGCGGTAAGTTATCGCAAAGCATCTTGCTTGTGTAAGGTAGCCAACAATTTAATCATCACTGGTATGGCATGGCTGCTCTTGGTTGGGGGCTCAATGTACCCTATGAGTTGAGTTGGGTATACAGCTCCATGATTGGTGCCTTGGATAAGCAGAACTTCTTCAGGGTATTAGCATCCATGAATTGATCCAGCAAGGACCACTCAAGATCTTCTCTTCCTCCTCCGCATTACTTTAAATTCCAGAAGATTGGATTCAAAAGGCTCCATCCTCTGTGCTATGACAATTCCTGAGTAGAATCTAGCTGACACCTGCTCCAGCTTTTACTTTTCTGCCTATCTTTTTAAACCAATTGCTTACCTCAAACCCAGAATCTGACCATTATCATAGTTATTGCAAGCTTGGACCAGTACTGAATTACTACATTCATTTATGTATTTCCTTCTGTGAATTGACTTTAATGGCCTTTTTGTATGCGGTATTTAACTAGCGTTTTTAGTGTTTGCACTAAATACGAGCAATAGTGAATTGATATGGTCATGTGACCGTCTTAACGCATGCGATAACCTTTAGTGAATTGTGCCAACTGATACTAATTCAACCACTTCAATACTGGGCACTTTCACCCCCCTTCCTTCCCAGACCAGTTTTCAGCTTTCAGCCCTGTCGCACTTTGAATGAAAATTGCACGGTCATGCAACACTGTACCCAAATTAAATTTTTACCATTTTTTCACACAGATAGAGCTTTCTTTTGGTGGTATTAAATTGCCGCTGTGGTTTTTATTTTTTACGCTACAAATGAAAAAATACCGAACATTTAAAAAAAAAAAAAAATGCTTTTTCTTAGTTTCTTTTATAAAATTTTGCAAATAAGTAATTTCTCTTCATAAATTTTGACCAAAAATGATACGGCTACATTTCTTTGGTAAAAATAACTCAAATCAGGGTTTATTTGGTGTTGTCGGTGAAGGGGGACAGACAGATGTTTTGTTCACTGTGACACATGTGATGGGGGACACTGACGTGTATGGGGACGGGTATCAGTGGTGGTTGGTGTACTATTTGTGGGGTATCTGTAACAGCTCTAGGTATAAAATTATCCTCTCACAGAGAGCTGTCACATAGCTGCAGATCCCATCTCCACACCCCAGCACTGAACTCTCACTGAGTTCTCTCCCCGCCGAGCTTTCAGAGACACGTGTCTCTGTTTACATTGTGACGGTGTTGTGATTGGACAAAGCCATCACGTGATTATCAGGGCCAATCGCATCGCCCATATCCCGATCTCTGCTCGGCCGGGTCCTGTGATCATAATGATCACCAGATCGAGCCTCAGCGCACCTGAACGTCCACTCAGAGAGGTGAGGCGCCCACCCGGCCATTTATATACAGTGGCTGGGTAGGAGGTGGTTAAAAAAAATTAAAGAAAAAACTGTCCAAAATATATTGGCCATGACTTTTGACCCTGGGTTTTTTGTTTGTTTGTTTTTTCTTCTTTTTTTTTTTTTTTTTCTCTGCAAGGAGAGAAAAATACAATGCATCTTTCCTCTCCATTCACAGAGAGAGAAACACGGGTGTGCTTCATAGTGACAGATCACTGTGGTAGCCAATCAGAGGCTACCACAGTGATCAGGTGACCCAGAATCAGTGAGACCCCATCCTCTGTGCTGGGAATGCGCTGTGCGGCACGCTCCCAGCACAAAGACAGATATGCAGACGTGCGGCCTGACGGAAAAAAGCCCAATCGGCGTACTGTACTAGGGGTCCTGTACTACCTGTAACAAGGGGTCAAACACCTCCGGTGAGTGTACACCCACTTGGAGCAATATTTTGTGTTGGGATTTGTCACACTGGACTTTATCATAAATACTTATATACCATTTTATTGTGGACATCTATGAGTTTATTGTTTTATAACTCACCTATCATACAGTTGTGCTCATAAGTTTACATACCCTGGCAGAATTTGATTTCTTTGCCATTTATCAAAGAATATGAATGAGAACACAAAAAATGTTTCACTCATGGTTAGTGTTTGGCTGAAGCCATTCATTATCAGTCAACCGTGTTTACTCTTTTTAAATCATAATGACAACAGAAACTACCCAAGGGACCCTGATCAACAGTTTACCTACCCCAGTGATTTTGGCCTGATAATATGCACATAAGTTGACACAAACCGGTTTGAATGGCTATCAGGGTGGATTTGATTTAAATCAAGTCGATTTTAAATCATGATTTAAATCACTAGTAAAAAGGCTTGATTTAAATCATAATTTTTAAAGAGCAACTGTCATCTCTGTCCTGCAGCGGCTCCTCCTCTGACCCGCTGTTGACTCACTGACAGTCCCATTCACCTTAATGGGACGGCTGGTGATGTGGCAGTGACACAACAAGGTGAGGGTCGTGGTGGCAGCAGGTGAGTGAATGCCCGCTAACAGGCGCTGCCATGATGGATCTAAAATGACAGGTGCTCTTTAAATGTAAGGACTCAGAATTTTTAATATTTACAAACAAAATGAAGGTTTCTTATTTAGAATAATAAGCTGTCAGGTTAGTAAAACAGCGATATTAGAACCGATTTCAATCATACAGTTTGTAATGTACATACATTATCTCACAAACATGAGTATACCCCTCACATTTTTGGAAATTTGTTTTATTAGATCTTTTCATGTGACAACACTGAAGAAATTACACTTTATAGATCTTATAACAACTAACGAGTCACATGACACAGGAGAGGGAAAACGGCTAATTGGGCCCAACTCTGACATTTTCACTTAGGGGTGTACTCACTTTTGTTGCCAGCGGTTTAGACATTAATGGTTGTGTGTTGAGTTATTTTGAGGGGACAGCAAATTGACTCTGTTATACAAGCTGTACACTCGCTACTTTATATTGTAGCAAAGTGTCATTTCTTCAGTGTTGTCACATGAAAAGATAAAATAAAATAATATTTACAAAAATGTGAGGGGTGTACTCACTTTAGTGAGATACTGTAGATTTGCAAAACATTGGGATAAAGGAATATTCCTGGACTTTGTTTTATCTCATGGTTACTGTGAAATTGTGTGAATGCATCAATGCAGTGCATGTTATCTCAGCTTGCATTCATTGAATGAGTTTACCAAAAATGTAAATATTGCAGAATATACAGCCTCATGCTACATAACTAAGCTCCATTTCATGCTGAATAAACAAAATTATTAATTTGTCTTAGATAGAACATTATCTTTAGATAGATTTTTACTCCAAAAGCATTTTATTAAAATAAATTTGATAAAAATAAAGGAAAAACTATTTAAATTTAAACAAAATCTGATTTATTTTTTAAATAATTGATTTTTATCCACCCTGATGTCTATTAAAGGTAACCATCCTCACCTGTGATCTGTTTGCTTGTAATTTGTATGTGTGTATAAAAGGTCAATGAGTTTCTGGACTCCTGACAGACCCTTGCATCTTTCATCCAGTGCACTGATTTTTCTGGATAAGGGGTTCTGGGGAAAGCAAAAGGATTGTCAAAGAATCTGCGGGAAAAGGTATTTGAACTGTATAAAACAGGAAAGGGTTATAAATAGATATCCAAGGAGTTGAGAATGCCAATCAGCATTGTTCAAACTCTAATCAAGAAGTGGAAAATGAGGGGCTCTGTTGAAACCAAACCACGGTCAGGTAGACCAACTAGAATTTCAGCCATTACTGCCAGGAAAATTGTTTGGGATGCAAAGAAAAACCCACAAATAACTTCAGGTGAAATACAAGACTCTGAAAACGTGGTGTGACTTTTTCAAGATGCACAATAAGGGGGCACTTGAAGAAAGATGGGCTGCATGGTCGAGTCGCCAGAAGAAAGCCATTACTACGCAAATGCCACAAAGTATCCTGCTTACAATACGCCAAACAGCACAAAGACAAGCCTCAAACCTTCTGGCACAGTCATTTGGAGTGATTAGACCAAAATTTAGCCTTTTGGCCACAACCATAAACGCTACATTTGGAGAGAAGTCAACAAGGCCTGTGATGAAAGGTGCACCATTCCTACTGTGAAACACGGAGGTGGATCGTTGATGTTTAGGGGATGTGTGAGCTACAAAGACACAGGAAATTTGGTAAAAATTGATGGCAAGATGAATGCAGTATGTTATCAGAAAATACTGGAGGAACATTTGCATTCATCAGCCAGGAAGCTGTGCATGGGACGTACTTGGACATTCCAAAATGACAATGATCCAAAACAGCAGAATAAAGTGAAGGCTCTGGAGTGGCCATCTCAGTCACCTGACCTCAATATCATTGAGCCACTCTGGGGAGATCTCAAACATGCAGTTCATGCAAGACAGCCCAAGAATTTCCAGGAACCAGAGGCTTTTTTCCAAGAGGAATGGGCAGCTTTACCATCTGAGAAGATAGAGCCTCATCCACAGATACCACAAAAGACTTCAAGCTGTCATTGATGTTAAAGGGGGCAATACATGGCATTAAGAACTGGGGTATGTAAACTTTTGAGCAGGGTCATTTGGGTAGTTTCTGTTGTCATTATGCTTTAAAAAAGAGTAAACACATTTGATAATAAATGGCTTCAGCCAAACACTAACCATGAGTGAAAGAAAAGTTTTTGTGTTCATATTCTCTAAAAAATGGCCAAGAAATCATAAATTCTGCCAGGGTATGTACACTTGTGAGCTCAATTGTATGTGAGCGCCATCCTTTCATTATTTTTTTACCATTGGGAGGTGGTGTTCTACACATTTTTGTTTTTAATATTTGGAATATCAAGGGCACCACACACACTGATTTTGTGGTTTAAAGTGGAGAAGGGTTAGAACACCTGTTGCGTTGTATTGTTGTCTGTGTCCCCTTGTGGAGATCCACCCTCTCTATTTGTCTTGCTGACCATTACCACTAAATGTAAGAGAATCCCAAATTTGAGTGGTTACTAGAACAGGATTAGAGGGGAAGTCTTCCAATGGGTATACGAATTCTGGTGATTTCCAGGGATTACCCTCACTGCCTGTTGTGAATGTGGGACAGAAGGTGAATGGAAATATCCCCAATGTAACACAGATGATTAAAAAAAGACTGGGGTCATAACCCTAACTCACTCTATATAAAATGGGGGAAAATGTTGATTTCAGTTCTACTTTATATTACAATTTGTGCATAAGCCTTATCATGGCTTGTTTTTCTGTGTGACAGTCTGAACAGACTTCCCTAGGCTAATAGAGCTTAAAATGGAACTAAACCCATTGGTTTAATGGTTTTGAAAGCATTCCTGGCATGCCTTGAATGGAAATGGTTAACTGTCACATTTGCTTGTGCAAATGGCTGGTGTCGTAACTGATCACATGTGTAGCACCATGGCAATTGCAGATCAAACAGAGGCTAAGATGGCAGCTTGCTTGGCTGACAAGGAAAGTAGGGTTTCGTTCCGCTTTAACATTCCATTCCTATACCGTGACATAAAATTAGGTGGTATGGGTGAAATTTTTTTCCCATTGGTGTAGATTTACTAAAACTGGAGCACTCAGAATCTGTTGCAGCTGTGCATGGCAGCCAATCAGCTTTTAAAGTAAACTTGTTCAATTAAGCTTTGGCAGTAAAACCTGGACACTGATTTCTATGCAGAGTTGCACCAGATTTTGCACTTTCCAGGTTTGGTAAATAACCCCAGTGTCTTTTTTTTTTTTTACAGTATTTTTTTTTCTAACTTAAACACTGCCTAAAAGGCATATTCTGTCCAACTGGGAACATGGTCAAATTATTAACATTTGAATAGAACTACCCAAAGTATATTATGCGGTCAGTGGTATTTATTGTTGGGAAAACACCATCCACTCTGGTATTTGGTATTCCTAACCCTCACTTCCCAAATCTTAACATATACATTTCTTTATTTAGAGAACTCTGGGAAGAAAGTGGTCTAACTGTTGACACACTACAGAAAATCGGTGAGATAAAATTTGAATTTGTAGGCAGCACGGAGATTTTGGATGTCCATGTGTTCCGGGCAGATTCTTTCAAAGGAGAACCAGTTGAAAGTGAAGGTACAGCAGCTAACTACTTTCCTTCTTTTTTTTTTTTTATAAAGTAGGCATAAGGCTAGGTTTTCACTATTGCAATCCCAAAGTTACGTGATTTTGATGCCACTTAAAGCAATGCATGTGTATTCTTGAGGTCTGTGGAACTCAAGTCGCATCATAGTCGGAGGGACTACTGGGAAGTTGCTGCAACTTGAATTTGCACAGATGAATGGTACTCATTGGAAATCATGGGGTACGACTTGGCATGCGACTTTACAGTGACCTCTTAATTCCTGAAGCACCTATCATCCCAGTGTTCTACCACCTGCTGAAAACACACAAGGGGTTAGACCCCCCTGGTGGGAAGACTTCTCATAGCTGGGATTGGACAGTGGTTAGATTTTCAGCTGCAACCCATAGTCATTGGGCTCTCTAGTTATATGTGTGACACCAATCAGCTTTTGAACTCAGGAATTTGAGTGGATGAAGGGTGACAGATGGGTCATGTGTGATGTGGTAAGTCTGTACTCCTCCATCCCTCATTCTCTGGGCCTTAGAGCAGTTTCTTTTTTCTTGTTCCAGTGTGGATTGTACTCTCACAACCAGAGAGAGTTCATTTTAAAGTGCCTGGAATACCTGTTGGCTCATAATTATTTTTCATTTGATGGAGTGTTTTGTCTTCAGCAGTGCAACGCAGCAATGGGTGCCAGATTTTCGCCCTCCCTTGCAAACCTGTATATGGGTTGGTGGGAGAGGGTGAGGATTTTTGGACCTGATAACCCATTCTGACTGCACATCAGGTTTTTCAGTCTACTGTATATAGAAAGCCCCTATCTAGCATGAGGACTTTGAGAGAGGGGTTGCCCACACAAAGGATGTTTTTACAAAGGGGATACCCTGTATCCACCATTGTGTGCCATCTATATAGCTAGAAATATTGAAAGTACTTATTAGGTAAGCAGGTACAGGATAGATAGGAGAGAGGACCATCCGTGTTTTCTACAGCGGTCAGCTTGGAGTTTAAGAAAATAAAAAAAATCATTGATCTCCATCTCCCTCTGCTCCAGAGTGATAATACTTATGCACATATACTTTCTGGGGCTGCTAAAGTAGTCTCCTGATGTGTGTTCACTTGGACAATTTGCTTTCCCCATGCTTTTTTTATCTTCCAAGACACAAATGGAAACATGACTTAGTTTTAAGAGAAATTACAGATGTGGCATGGGTGGGTGTTCTTGTTGTCCCTTACTGCAGGGGGGGGGGATTTGCTTCTACAGTTAGTGGACAAAGTTATACAATTAGAAATGTTATTGTAATAATAAACATCTGATATACCTTATCTGTAGGATCCAATATGTGGGCAGGTCGATTAGAAAGCTGTGGGATTGTCTCCATGACCATTTATATGACATCCAAAAATAATTTCAGTGGTTCACATGGGGGTGATCACACTGCCTTATACATACAGGGGATTGAGAGAGTCGCAAGACCTTGCAGGGGGAGCAGACAGCGGTGACCGACAGTCACCAGTTCTCTGCTCACGGAGCTCTGAGAACCGAGTGATCAGCCGTCTTTGATTGCTCAGTTCCCAGTCTTAGGCTGGATTCACACCTATGCATTTTTAGTGCTTTTTTGCAGATTTGCACATCAGAACGTGTTCCATAGGAAACCATGATAAATGGACTGCAGTGCAAATCTGCAAAATACAAAAAGCAGAAAAAATGCATAGGTGTGAATACAGCCTTAGAGCCAGCGGCAGACAGATGCCGCTTCAGAACAATGCTGCATCCACCTAGGTAAGTATGATACCATAAAAAAAACAAACTTCTCTTTTAAGCTCATTTGCAACCTCTGAACTTCTGTTACATGTCTTCAGTTTATCACAGCTTTCTATTATAATGTTACATTCATTACATTTTTTATGTGACTCGGTGGTGATGTTAGGGGCCATACCTGATGCCCCCTACATCAAGTATGTTGACCACCACTGTTGTAGATGGTGATAAAATAACAAAATACATACACAAACTGTAACATACACCGAGGGTAGTTTCAATTTGATTTCTTTATTTATACACTTGCTGAGTACTGATTTTTTCCTACCATCAGGATAATGTAACATAATTAATTATTACTTCTTTTGGTTGATTTCCAGAAATGCGCCCTCAGTGGTTTCCCCTGGAGAAGATTCCATTTGACTGTATGTGGCCAGATGATATTATTTGGTTTCCCCTTATGCTACAGAAGAAGAAATTTCATGGATACTTCAAGTTTGAGGGTCATGACAAAATCCTAAGCTACACCTTACAAGAAGTAGTAGATATATGAGAAGAAGAAAATTACAAAAAACTTTTCTGTAGACTATTCATTGAACTATTAGTTTGGTACCGTTTCTAAGCTTAGTGATGTACACATGTTTTATTTGTTAATATTATAGTCTTTTTTTTTTTTTTTTTTTTTTTTTTTTTTTTTTTTATGAATGACTGTGTTGTACATTGGTTTTCCCAGTGTTGGATTGACTATTGACCAAATCTGAGGGGTGGCCTGAACCTTCTTTAAGGCAACTTTCTTTCTTTAAATGGTTTATATTTTTTGTCACTGACTGTTTACAAGTTCTGGTAACAAATACCTAGTCTTGTGTCCGCCTTTGTCAATGCATGCATTTTTTCATGGCTTAAAAATTGCAAGAGGAGGCATTTCTGACTTTAAACTAGGTGACAGAGTAACCATTCCTTAAAAGACCTGATGTCAAAACATCTTCCACAACACAGCAGGTAACTGAAATCTGTGCTAAAGTCCTTCAGTGTTCATCCTTTATTGCCAAAAGCTGAAACCTAATTAAAACCTATTTTATAATTCTGTAAAACGAAAAGTCTGTTTTCATGAATTTCTAAATATATTTATAATGTGCAAAATGCTCTAGGTGCACCCACATTGTGAAATGTATAGCAAACTTACCTGGAGGTTAAAGTGGTTGTAAAGGCACAAGGTTTTTTTACCTTCATTCATTCTATGCATGAAGGTAAAAAAAAACACCTGTGTGCAGCAGCCCCCATAACCCTTACCTGAGCCCCCTCTTGATCCAGTGATGTCCACAAGAGCCTTGCCTCTCCGGGAACTTGCACTCCTGATTGGCTTTTGGCAGCAGTGGGAGCCATCAGGAGATGAAGGGGGCCGAGCCATAGCTCCTTGTGTGAATGGACAAATAAAGCTGTGGGTGGGGAGCGCGTCTGCTTGGGTGTCCCCACAGCAAGGTGCTTGCTGTGGGGGCACCTGGCAGGTGGGAGGGGCCTGACAAGAGGAGGATCTGTGCTGCTCTGTGCAAAACCACTGCACAGGACAGGCAAGTAGATCATGTTTATTTAAAAAAGAAAAAAAAAAGGCTATAATATCGCTTTAACCTTCCCTGCAAGTGAAATAAGCACATTGTAAAGGAAATCTGTCATGAGACAAGTACATAAACTGCAATTATTGGCCAGCATCTGAAAATTTTAGTTTCTAAGCTCTTTGGCTTTTATACTGCAGCAAGATAAGTCGGAATGGCTGATCTACAGTACATATTAAATGACTTAGGCAGCATTAGAACCAAATAACCAGGTTGACAGCCAGTGTAAAGTTTCTTTGTGTGCAGATACATTAAAGTGTATCTGTAGTCAAAATGTAAAATCATATATTCATTTCTGCATTGTACTGGCAGTCCCTGAGTTTAGCATTTGACTTCCAAACGGAGGGAGACAACAGGAAGTGAGAGGAAGTTTACCCCTAGGAAGGGAAATTCACTGAAGCTTTATCACCAATCCTTTTTTTCACATCAACCCAAAATCAAATTGTCACAGGGACGGAAAATGAGGTGACATTTTATGAACAGGGGCACAGACAGCAAAACAAATGTTACAGGGGTGTTACCCCTTCCCTATGCTATCCAAAAAACTGGAGTTACATTTTAAAAATGTACCTGTTCGAGGTTAATACAAATTCAACTTAGTGTTACTAAACCCACAACACTAAAATCAGTCTGTATATGCAGTAAAGCATGCATTATACTCACTATGGAATTAAAGGGGTTAATCCTCCATATCATTAACCTCCCCTTCTACTGTCCCTAATCCATCTGCTGATAGAACAGAGCCTTTGGGACAAGCTGCACATGCTTAGTTTGGCGTGTATTGCTTGAGATTTTTTTTTTTTTTTTTCTCTTGAGAGTGCATGTGATCAGCACAGCATCAGGGTCCTGCACCCTCATACGAGAATGAAGACTCCTACAAGCTTTAGGCCCCTTTCACACGGACGGATAGAATGCAGCTTTTAGCTGCGGCTAGATGAAGTTATCTACCGCAGCTATACTGTGACAATGCTTTCCTATAGCCCCATTCACACTCCGCGTTTAGCAACAGTTTTGTTACAGACGAATTCGTGCGATTAGAAAAAATGGATTGGAATGCGTCCAGGAACGGTGTAGCGCAGCTATCCACACATAAGCGCAGGTAAAAGCATGTCATCGTTGTGCTTTGTGTCACCTGCGGA
>BLSH010015614.1:1656663-1667307 GCA_018402905.1 Glandirana rugosa
GAAACGTCGGTCACTGTGTCCACCCCCGTCAAACGTCGGTCATAATTGCCCCCACCTATGTCACTGGCTGCAAACTGCCCCCACCTGTGTCACTGGCTGCAAAGTGCCCCTCCTGTGTCACTGGCTGCATAATTGCCCCCACCTGTGTCACTGGCTGCATAATTGCCCCCACCTGTGTCACTGGCTGCAAACTGCCCCCACCTGTTTCACTGTATACTGTGTCCTGTGATGCTGAGCTGTATACTGTGCCCTGTGATGCTGAGCTGTATACTGTGTCCTGTGATGCTGAGCTGTATACTGTGTCCTGTGATGCTGAGCTGTATACCCCTGACACAATATGTGGAATACAGGGGACAGAGTGGGTGGATTCTATAAGGGGCGGGGCTTATTAAAAGTAGGAGGGGTCACAGGGAAGGGCGGGCCTGGCGCCCCCCCATCCAAAAACTTCACCAGCCGCCACTGGTGTGGACCATGATGACCGGATGGTCCAGGTGGCTCAGTATCTGTGCGATGCTGCCCTGGACGCAGCCCCCCTAATATCCAAGGCGTCCGCAGTCTCTGTGGTGGCCAGGCGTTTGCTTTGGCTGAAGTGCTCGTCTGCGGACCTGCCTTCTAAGAAGACCCTGGCGGATTTGCCTTTCCAGGGGGGTGGCTCTTCGGTGACTCCTTGGACGAGATGATCAAAAATTTCACCGGAGGGAAGAGCACTTTCCTCCTGGAGCCCAGGAGGAGTTTGGACTCCTTTCCGGCCTATAGGCGGCCTTTTCGTTCCTCCCATGCCCCGGGCAAGGGTTCACAGCCTGCCAAGGCCCCCGCGGGTGGACCGAAGCGCCCCTGGCCGCGCAAGTTCACCAAGCCAGAGGACAGGGTCTCCTCTGCATGAAGAGTTGCCCCCGCCCGGTGTTCGAGTGGGGGGGACGTCTCCTGGGGTTCACGGACAGGTGGTCTTCCCGCATCTCGGACCGCTGGGTGCTCGAGGTGGTCTCTGGCTACAGCTTAGAATTCCATTCCCGCCCCCCGCACAGGTTCTTCGTCTCCAACCTGCAGCTGCCTGCGGGCCCTGTTCGGGGCTGTGCAGGACCTACTGGGTCAAGGGCTGATTGTCCCCGTTCCTTGGGCGGAACGTTCCCAAGGGTTTTATTCCAACCTTTTCGTGGTTCTGAAGAAGGATGGGATTCGTCCCATTCTGGATCTGAAGGACCTCAACAGGTTTGTGCGGGTTCGCAGGTTTTGCATGGAGTCGGTCTGCTCGGTAGTAGCGGCCCTGCACCAGGGCGACTTCTTGGCCTCCCTCGACATCAAAGATGCATACCTACATGTTCCCATCTGCGCCCAGCGATTCGCGGTTGGAGGATCACTACCAGTTCCTAGCTCTTCCGTTTGGCCTGGCCTCGGCGCCTCGGGTCTTCACCAAACTGCTGGCCCCAGTTCTGGCTCTGCTGAGGCAGAGGGGTATCGCGGTGGTGGCGTATCTGGACAACCTTCTCTTGCGAGCGGAGTTGGCTCCAGCGCTCAGGGACAATGTGACGATTACCCAGCAGGAATTTGGATGGGTGATCAACCTCCTGAAGTCGGTCCTGATTCCTTCTCACCGCCTGCAGTATCCAGATACTGGATGCTGCCCAGGCGAAGATTTTCCTTCCACCTACCAAGCGGCAGACGCTTCAGTCGGCAGTTCGGTCCCTGCTGTCCCAGAAATGGGCCTCACTTCGGTTATCCCAGGTGTTGAGGGATCGGGGGGTCTCGGACTCCTACCATATTGAAGGCACGTAAGGCCATCTCACGTAAGATTTACCACCACACCTGGAAGGCTTACATTGCCTGGTGCAAAGCCGGGGGGTGGAGCCCTCGTTCTTTGTCAGTATCTTGAGTTCTGGCCTTCCTACAGAAGGGCCTCGACCAGAAACTGGCATTGAGAACTATCAAGGGTCAAGTTTCTGCTCTGGTGATCTTTTTAAAGCCTCCTTTGGCGACGCATTCGTTGATCCGTACTTTAATGCAGGGGGTTTGGCATGTCGCCCCCCCAGGTACGGTTGCTTTTGCTCCCTTCCCGTTCACGGCTCACTCTACCAGGGCGATTAGCACTTCCTGGGCTTTTCAACATCAGGTGTCTGTGTCTCAGGTTTGCAAGGCGGCTATTTGGACCTCTGTGCACACCTCAGTTTTACAAAGTTGATGTTTTTAGCCTCCTCAGATGCTGCGTTTGGCCGCAAAGTTTTGCAGGCGGCCGTGTGAGACACGGGTTGGTTCCTCACAGAGGGTTCGGTTGGGTATAGTTTCTGTTGTTGTCCTGTTACCCACCCCTCATTTTATAAGGCACTGCTTTTGGACGTCCCACTTAGTCCTAAGAGTCACTGTGCCTGTCGACGAACGAAAGAGAAAACGGGATTTTTTGACTTACCGTAAAATCCCTTTCTCGGAGTTGGTTGACGGGCACAGCACCCACCCCTCTTGTTGCACTGCTTGTTACGAACTGAGTTAGCAGAGCTGGGTGTGGGGTTATTTGCCAGTGGGGAGGGGCTGTGTCTGTTACTGTTCTTTCTGTTAGAACTGCCTGTTCTGCCTAGTAAACTCCTGAAAAGGGCAGAATAACCCACTTAGTCCTAAGAGTCACTGTGCCTGTCGACAAACTCAGAGAAAGGAATTTTACGGTAAGTCAAAAAATCAAGTTTTTTTAAAAAAGTAGTACAGCCAAAGCTATTTTGGCCCTACTTCTGGAGATCACAGGACTGCAATTCATTCTGCACTCCTGTGACCCGTTTTCAGCTGAGACCAGGCTAAAGTCCACTGAAATCACTCAGCCAAGCCCGGAACGGGAAAGATCCCAATTTTATAGTCGAAATCCACCCACATTCCTGGATTGGAAGTTGGCTCAGCCTCTAAGTGAGCCACTCAGAGCCTGAGCCAGCTGTTTCCACCCCCAGTGCTGGAGGGGCAGAGCAGAAAGCCAGTGAGTGATAGTCACAGGTTCTGCTTACTGAAGGCTGGGATCCGAGCAGTCTTTGCTCGGTTCTCGGTCTTAGAGCCGGCAGGGGGCAGATGCATCTAATCTAACTGGACCACCAGGGAGACCCCCCTAGACCACCAGGTAAGTGACATACTGCTCAGTGCCACCTTCAGATGCCACCCTAGACCACCAGGGAATGAGCCCCTATCAATGTATATGCCCACCAGTGCCCCTATCAATGCATACCAGTGCCACATATCATTGCCACCTACCAGTGCCCACCTATCAGTGCCGCCTATGAGTGCCAATCAGTGCTGTCTATTAGTGTCCATCAGTGCTGCTTAGCAGTGTCCGTCAGTGCTGCATATCAGTGCTGTATATCAGTGCCACCTCTCAGTACCCGTCAGTGCCGCCTAACAGTGCTCATCATCACTGCATATAAGTGCCTCATCATCAGTGCCAATCAGTACTGCCACATCAGTGCCCGTCAGTGTAGCCTTATCAGTGTCCACCAGTGATGGAGAAAATTTACTTCTTTACAAAGTTTTGTGACAAAAATAGAGTATTTTTTTTTTTTTTTCAAAATTTTCGGTCTTTTTTTATTTGTAGCGCAAAAAATAAAAACCGCAGGGGTGATCAAATACCACCAAAAGAAAGCTCTATTTGTGGGAACAAAATGATAAAAATTGTGCTTGGGTACAGCGTCGCACGACCTCGCAATTGTCATTCAAAGCGCAACAGCACTGAAAATTGGTCTGGTAGTAGTGTTCTAAGTGAATAGTATTGAAGTGGTTAAATATATAATTTTTTTTTTTTTTTTTTTTTTTAGAATTCCATACTTCTCTTTTAAATTAGATTATAATTAGAATGTCAAAATGAATTGCTTGTATTGTGATTTACAATACTGATGTGATACAATAAAAGTGTATGCTGTAGCCATAGATAACCTTTTAAAGGCGTTGTAAATGCAGAAGGTTTTTTTTTAACTTAATGCATCAAGATAAAAAACGTGTGTGTGCAGCAGCCACCCCAGCACCCTGTAATTACTTACCTGAGCCCCATCTCTCTCCAGTGATGTCAACATGTGTCTTAGCCGTCCGGGACTCTCCTCGTGATTGGCTAAGACACAGCAGTGGCGCTATTAGCTCCTGCGGCTGTCAGTCAGCCAATCAGAAGAGAGAGGGGGCGGGGCCAGGGCTCTGTGTCTGAATGGACACACGGAGCTGTATTGGCTCAGGTGCCCCCATAGCTAGCTGCTTGCTGTTGGGGTACTCAACAGGAGGGAGGGGCCAGGAGCAGCAAAGAGGGACCTGAGAAGAGGAGGATCCAGGCTGCTCTGCAAAACCAACTGCAGAGAGCAGGTAAATATAACATTTTTTTAATTTTTTTTTTTTTTAACGAGACTTTAAAGAATATATTTTATTTAATTGAAATTCCCAGAGGACCAAATGCCTGATCAGTGGCCCTGCTGTTTAAAACACCTCTATAGGCTGGCTGTAGCCTCACCCCCTTTTAAAGCCCAAATTATAGTATTTCTGTGAGGGGAGGAGGTACAGCCAGCACAGAGCCCTGTTCGATCATTTAGATCTATAAATGGTCTTTCAGTTTTGGCTTTGTGTAAAATATCTGAGCTTTGTGTGTACAAGCAGCTTGCAGATATATTACACAGAGCTGCAACTCAGAATGATCATTTACTATTATGAACAAGCAGTGTTTCTTGTTTATATCTATTCTTATCTATATCAATCACAAATCTGTCTCTTTCCTTGCAGCATTGTCAGATGTGAAAGGGGAAACCATGTATGACCAAGACACAAAGTCCCCTAGGAAGTTTATATTTATATATATATCTATATATATATATCTCTACAAACATATGTTCTTTAAGTGTGAGGGATCTAGAGAGAGGTAAATAGGACTTTTATAGTTGCCAAAAATTATTTTCTGAAGTACAAGGAGGTTTGTATGGTTGGTAATGCTACTGCCTACAGGAGGATTGAGCAATGGCAAAAAGAAAAAAAAAATGTAGGTTTGTCCAGGATAGCCCCTCCTGCTTTAGGCAGGCCTTATGTTGTGGCAAAGCAGTTTCAAAAGTACAATCAAACAGGTGGGACCTTTGTCCCTTAATGCACAAGAAAGGGATTCAACAGTAAGTACAAAAATCCTATTATCTTCCTTGTCTATTTGAGGGACAAAGGAAGTCTTGTTGTGGTGTCTAAAATCAATCTAAAGAAGTGGGCAAGAGAAAACAGCACTAAGAAAGAAAAATATATTTGGGGGTTGCCATGAGCTCAAAGAACTGCCCTGAACTACCTTATGTCCCAAGCCTGGGATCATAGAAAGCCTACACATCCACCTGGTAAGCCTCTAAAAACGTGTACAGAAGACCAAGAGCCAGCTTTGCAAGTCTGAGAAACTAGTCTGGCTAAAGAGGCACTTGCAGATCAAGTGGAGTGTGCCTTGACAGCAAACGGTAGCACCATAAGCTTAGGTGGTGGTCTTTGAGCCATTGAGAAATTTTGGAACAAGAAGCTGGTTAGCCCCTATATGGACCTATAGGAAAGAAAGCGATGTCAATTATATTCTGGCAATGGTGGGAAATCTAATCAACTAGAATCAGTCAGAAGAACGATGTCCAGATTGCAGATGAAAAGCAGAAAGGAAGGATGGCCTGGGCCTCCATCCAACCTTACTCTGATAGACTAAGCTGTAATAACACCGTTCCAGGTCAGTTTGCCTTTTCTGACCCCAATCCACACAGCAAGCACAGGTTTGGTTCACTGCTGGGTAACCATTCAAGTACACATGGATAACCTCACACTGATGTAGTAGAAAAGTAATTTAGTCAATGTTATGGAGGTAAAAACATCACAACAGACAAGGGACAGAGGATGGTTAATGCATTTTATGCACAAAGCGCTTACTCGTAAGCACTTTGTGTGTGAAAAGTATTCGGTTATCCACGTGTACTTGAACCGACTTGCTCTTGTCTAAGACCAGAGAGGGTCTCCAGCTCAGATCTTTGCTGTGCAGAGGTAATGGTAATAAGAAAGGCAATCCATGAATGACAGTAAAAAGGGGGGAAATCCCTGATAGATTGAAAGGCAGTTTTTGAAGTGCGGAGAGAATCAAATTCAGACACTATAGAGGCTCGGGGGAGTGAACAGAGGGCAAAACCCAGCACAAAGATCTTAGTCAAAAATGGCAAAAGATCAGAAGTGCAGAGACCTGACCCTTGATGGGGCTGAGGGTAAAATGTTGATCCCCACCCAACAGTAAGAAGGCAAGGATTTGTCCACAGAGAATTTCCTTGGGTGAAAACCTCGCACCAAGTGAAGTATGCATTTCACATATGGTGACAGACCTTGCAAAAAGGTTCAGAGATGCTCCTGTCTCTCAGAACGTGGGCTGGGCCATGCCATTAAAGCCAGCAACTGTTAAGCAAGGTGGTAAAATCGATCCTTAAAAACCCCGACCCCACAGAACTGCAACAGCATTCACTAGAATATCCCTGAACCTGGAGGCACATCTTCCCAATTTGTTGTTGAACTTGGAGATCCACATGTGACTGGTGGTAGAGGGGAAAGGTTTAGTGTGCACTGTTAGGGAACAGGTTATTATAGGGAACGTTTTGCTTTTGTCCTGCATAGGCCAAGTACACATTCATTTTAAGGTGCAGTCTAGTGAGTTGGTGTCCTGGAAAAAGCATTCAGCTATCAAGTCTGAAAATACAAAATGCCCCCATTCAAAACATGTTCCAGATTACAGACTCACTACATCAGGGGTCTGAAAACTTTTGAGTCAGTTCATTGCCTGACAGACTGGGTGCTGGACTGTGAGCAGTAGGTGTATAAAAAAATGTTCCTGCATTAATGGGAACAATAGATACCCCTGAAGCCATGATAAGTGGGAGTAATAAATGTCCCTGGCTCAGTGGTTAGAGCCTCATAATTAGTGTTCAATGGTCACTTACCTTGTAGGCCCCATGTGCCGCACAGCTGCTTGCAGTAGTCACGACCAGAACTATACAAGCACCATCAGGAAGCAGTTCACTCTGCCCAATAGTAGCTGTTGCATTGCTGGGTGTTGAGATACTCTGCGTTCAAATGCACAGCACTCGCCACTGCATACAATGGCTCCTTCTCTTCAGATTCCAATGAAAAAACCCTGCATGCAGGGGACCATCTACTTACCATACTGTAAATACAAATGGCCCAAATTCTTGTTTAGCTCCAGATCTAGAAACAATCATTTCAAATCCAACTACCTCTGGTTATCATCAGGGAGTCTGCAAACCTCAGAATGCAGATGGCCACTGCAGGACCCTGAAACTCATGACTCAGATCCCACTGATTGTTAAAACAGAATCTACCTTGAGGCTGGGTTCCCACCTATGCGTTTTTTGGTGCTTTTTGCAGAAACGCATTACAGTTCATTTAACATTGTTTCCTATGGAACACGTTCACATTTATGCTTTTCTCAGCCACTGTGTTTTTGGAAAGGCTCACAGATTTTTCTTAAATGCAACACTGTTCTTTTTGTTGGTTTAATAGACCTCAATGGAGAAGCTGCACTTTTGTAGTGCATTTTTGCCGCAATTTTACAACGATTTTTAATCTGCCCAACAACAAATTGGCCCAAAAAACCGAGCCTGAATTTTGTTTTCCTTTGTTTTGTTTTTTTTCTAAGTTGCACAGTACTGACATCAAATGTTTACCATTTTCCTGATACTTTATTGAATTAAAACTTTAGGGCCCATTCACACAGGGGCGATCCGACTTTGGCGTGACTTTGCTAGGCAATTGCAGCATGACTTTCAGCGTGACTTCAGGTGACTTACAACACTACTTATGCCAGGTGACTTTGCCTGTGGCCAGAGAAAGGAGGGAGGGGCTTGCCCCAAATAAAATGATATTCTTTTCACTGTAAAGTCGCTTGCATTAAAATGGGGATCCGACTTGGAGGCGACTTCCATTGACTTCTATGGGCACAAGTCGGATAGAAGTCACCTTGGAATCGCGCAGGAACCTTTTTTTTTTTTTTTTAAGTCGGAGCGACTCTGTAGCATGTATGAAGACAGCTCCCATTCATTTGAATGGGATTTGACATGTCAATTGACTTGAGGCGACAAGTCGGAGCGCAAGTCGCCCCTGTGTGAATGGGCCCTTAGCAAAACAGCCAAAAATAAATAATGGCAGCTCCCATATTGATGTTGGCAGGCTACCATTAGGAGATAAACTAGCATTAAATTTTATACATAGAGGGCATAAAAAAACCACATCCAAAGTATGCACAGAACACAAACAATGACACTACACAGAAGGAATACATTTGAGGCTTACATTAGCATTAAATTAAGTAATTACTACATGTACTGTTCATGAAAAAAAAAAAAAAAAACACACTCCTTCAGACTTCATATATTTTATTTCAATATATTTTTGTATGCATTTCTTACAAATATATTTTATATACATAAATAATTAATTAGCTTATAAAGGTCTGGCAGCATTTCATCTCTCTTTGGAATGTAACAACCAGCACAATACTTTCATCAACTGGCTATAGCGCTTGGCATCTTGATTTGCAAAAAATAAAAAAAAATATGTGCTGCAGTCAGCAGTTCAGATGCTGCCACTAAAATACTTTCGTGCAAAAAGAAGCTGTAACATCAATCAATTTCCAGTGCCCTTGTGATAACTATAGTTAAAGGATCAGTCTAAAACTGTACATTTAACAGCGCTCTCCATCCTAAGATTTAAGTTGGGTTCACACCTATGCGAATTAGATGTGGGTTTCACTGCATCCAATTCGCATAGCAGGATACTGTGACCGGCACCCTATAGAGCCCTGTGTGTCTTTAGGTCCGTTTCAGGTCCGAATTCAGCCCAAATTGGACCCCTGCTGTGAGCCGGAGCGTGCTGAGGTGTGAACCCAGCCTGAGGGACAGCAGCAGAAGCCATTGGCTCCTGCTGCTCTCAATCAGTCTGAGGAGGGAGCAGGGGGTGAGGGCAGAGCCTCGCTCTGTCAACTGACCCACATAGCGTGGCTTGGGAGTAAGCCCACACAAGTGCCACCATAGCAACTTGCTATGGTGGGCACTCGGCAGGTAAAAGGAGCCAGGAGTGCCAGTGGGGGACCAAAGAAGATTAGGATTGGGGCTGATCTGTGCAAAACCATTGCATAACATGTTTGATATATATATATATATAAAAATATGGATTCACTTTAAAGCCTGGGTGGTCAATAGAACAGCCAAGCAACTAGCATTTTCAAAAAGAAAGCATTGGCACCCCCTTATTTTCAGAAAGGTTTGTTCAGAGTACAAAATTTACACAGAATCGGTTTCATTAGACCCCTCATTCCCACAGGGTGTATATCCCTGTAGGTAAACATGGCCCTCCATGGATGTATGGTTATATGCTCCCTGTGAAGAGAGGCCTAATATTACCAGCTGTAATTTAGTGTCCGTGAAATAATACCATTTATTTTTATTTGTTGCACTGTGCAGTTAAATTGCTATTCTAGAAGTACTTTTCCTAAAGCTATAACTTTACAATAATTCAGAAAAATTAAGGCACACATATGGCATACAGATTTGAAATATAAAACTACAAAATAAAATGTGTATAACTAATATAAACTGCATGTTTGGTCCCTGATAAAGTACTTTACACTGTGCATTATATTTTGCTACTACAATAGAACATCTTTTATATTTAAAAGCATCAAGCGAAAATAACATATTTGTGGTCAGTGATTATAAAAGGAGAATGAGACCGTTTTTTTTTCTATTGAGCTAGAGGGAGATTTAAAGGGAATGAAATTGAAAAAAAACAGATCCATACCTCCCTGCTGCAGCATCAGTATGATACTGCTGCTGCTTCACGCCAGATCTAAGCCTGAGAACGAAGTGATCACATGACTGCGGATTCCAGTTATGCATTTAGAAAAATAATTTTAAACAAATACAACTAGTGTAAGTATCTGAATCAGGCTTGATAATAGCATCCTGCAGGCAATTTCCCCTGCAAAGCAATAGAGCCTTAACTCTATCAAAACACCAACCCTTTTGCTGTCTGCACACATTTCGAATTTCGACTAAATCCTGCAGAACTGGACAAAATTCAAGCCATAAGTAGCCCCACTGACACCACCCGGCTTGATAAACTTTAAACCGAAAAACAACAGAATCGGGCAGAAAATTCCTAGACGAACAGTGACTGCAGCCAATCAAATGCAGCCGCTTTTCTGGTATTCTGGCAGCCGCAGAAGCAGAGGCTATCAGAATGAAATAGTAGTCAGGGGAGATTCCTTCATGCATGCTGTTTCCCCCATGCTGGGGGAATCTAATGATTTATCTTATTCGGCCCTGTGGGCTGAATGAGAGAAATCTTAGGCAGGCCATAGACTGTGCAAATTTCTCACGATTACACCATCAACACAGACAGTGCTGACAGAGGAATCCCTCCTGCCAAGCAATTGTCTGCTTCCAGCAGGGGAAGCCGTCCTGGCCGGGAGAAGACAGCAATTATTACTAGCAGCTATAGCATATATATCAGTGTATATATATATATATATATATATATATATATATATATATATATATATATATAATCCTACCTGAATCCAGCAGGCTGGTTGTACCCAAGTTCATCGATTGATCAACTTGTGACATTCAGCCTGTCCACACATGG
>BLSH010015614.1:1690497-1734914 GCA_018402905.1 Glandirana rugosa
AACAGGGGTGATTCGTGTTCCTGGGGGTTAGACGGGGGCGATTCGTGTTCCTGGGGGTTATACGGGGGTGATTCGTGGTCCGGGGGTCAGACGGGGGTGATTCGTCTTGTGCTTAGCGGGGGCAGATTGGGGGTCCTTGTGCTTAGTGGGGACAAATTGAGGGGCGCTGCCAGTCAGTGGGGGAGGGGGTACTGGCGCTCCTTACATGGCTGATTGATTCATCTGGAATCCTGTGTAGAAGAATCATCCCCACTCTCACTTTTCTTCTGGGATGATTTCCCTCGTCTGAAGGGATCCCGGGTGCAGGGATAGCGCACCTATCTGCCGGCTCTGACTGAGTACTCATGTATAGCAGAGCCCAGCAGAGGGAGATTACTGGTCTATGAACTCACTGCACGGGCATCCCCAGCATCCCTCCGGTAGCTCCAGCCCGGCTACAGGAAAGTGATACCGCTGCCACTTCTCCTGTCAGCAGCGGCACCCCCTTCCTTCAGTATGGCTCCTGGGGCGCTCTGGATGAATGATGGGCCCCCACCGCTGCCCTGATTATCCCTGACAACCCTGGACTTATCATCCATGTGTGCAGGGTGAGTCAGGCCACAGTATGCCCCCCTCAGAGGCCCGTGTGCAGTGAACACTCTGCACATTTGGATGAGACACCACTGAAAATGCCCCTTTCTAGCTAATGACACAGCAAAGCTCTTAATTCACTCCCTGGTCATCTCTTGCCTTGACTACTGCAACTCCCTTCTCATTGGCTTACCTCTACACAGGCTATCCCCCCTTCAGTCCATCATGAATGCAGGTGCCAGACTCATCCACCTTACCAATCGCTCTGTGACTGCTACTCCTCTCTGTCAATCCCTCCCACTGGCTCCCGCTCACCCAACGAATGAAATTCAAAATACTATACTATACTATAATACTATATGTAGCCCCCAGCTACATCACCAGCCTAGTCTCGTAATACCAACCTAATCCTTCTCTTGGTTCCTCTCATGACTTCCTGCTCTCTAGCTCCCTAGTCTCCTCCTCCTTTGCTCGCCTCCAGGACTTTTCCAGAGCCTCTCCAATCCTGTGTAACTCCATAGCCCAACTTGTCCGAGTGTCTCCTACTCTATTAGCTTTTAGAGGATC
Organism: Glandirana rugosa; assembly: GCA_018402905.1. Taxonomy (NCBI): domain Eukaryota; kingdom Metazoa; phylum Chordata; class Amphibia; order Anura; family Ranidae; genus Glandirana; species Glandirana rugosa. The sequence goes on from BLSH010015614.1 coordinate 1,691,635, forward strand.
CCTGAAAAACCCCCTCTTCAGAGAATCTTATTCTACCCACACCTAACAACTACATTTTCATTTTCTTCATCAGTTCATTCCACAGTTATTACCTTTTTTTTCACTTGACCCTCCCTTAAAGATTGTAAGCTCCAACGAGCAGGGCCCTCAGATTCCTCCTGTATTGTATTGTAACTGTACTGTCTGCACCCATATTGTAAAGCACTGCGCAAACTGTTGGCACTATATAAATCCTGACTAATAATAATAAATAATAATGGTGTTCAACTTTCCCATCCCCCTGCAGAGGGACATTTAATTTTGAGCAAGAAGGTTTCTACATGCCTGGCAGGGACTCCCCTTACCTGGTATGTTCAGATTTCTCAGAATCAGATTAATAAGCACGGCAATTTTAAAGGAGTTATAAAGGCAGAAGGTTTTTTTTATCTTAATGCATTCTATGCATTAAAATAAAAAAAAACCTTATGTGTGTAGCAGCCTCAGTTCCCCTAATACTTACCCAAGCCCCATCCCTCAGCCAATCAGGGGTGAGAGTGGGTGGGGCCAGGTCAAGGCTCCATGTCTGAATGGACACAGGGAGCTGTGACTCGGCTCGGGTGCCCCCATAGCAAGCTGCTGGCTGTGGGGGCACTCAAAAGGAGAGAGAGGCCAGGAGCATCGAAGAAGGACCCGAGAAGAGGAGGATCCGGGCTGCTCTGTGCAAAACCAATCACACATAAGGTTGACTGCACTAGAAAAAGAACACCTGTAATCTCACTGTTTGCTATGGTCAACACCCCCACTTTCCTATACTGTATGTCCTACGTGACCCAAGATGATGTAACCAAAAAGTAGCCAACAAACCTCCTTGTGCCCCTGGATTTGTGAATTGACGAATGCCCCAAGTATGTGGGAGGTGAGGGGCAGATAGATGTGGATGAGCTGGGTTTCCTGATGCAGACAGAAGAGGGAAAAGTAATTCCTCAGCTCCATGACCATGATGGCATTCTCTTGCTGGAAAAAGAAACAGAGTCCTATAAATTCCAATGAATATACAACAAGACATGTGTAGAGAATAAAAGAACGACGTAGAACTATAAAATTAAAAACACATTTTATGAATATAAAGATGCATAGACAGGACAATGCATACCACAATGGAAAGATACAATGTAATGAACTCGTTGCACTTGAGTAAACCGTATTTTGAAAAGAAAAAAAAGTAGGTAATTCATTTTTAATTATATGGATTTAAAATGTATCTAAACCCAAGAACAAAGTTTATTATGTCACAGCCTTGGATGTGTTGGCTGCCTGTCTTTCTTTTACCTGGTGATACTGCCAGTAACACACTTCCTGCCCTAAGGTGGCAATCAGTGGCGGCTGGAGTTTTTATTTTGTTGGGGGGGGCAGCAAACAACCACCCCCAGGTTGTTCGGCGTAATCAACCCCCCGCCGCAGGATTAGAGTCGGACACCAAAGCCCCACACTTACCCCATCTAGGTAGCGGGCAGCTTTCATCCTTCCTCCTACTTTGGATCACGGCCATGCGTCTCCTCTCTCTTAAGCGTCCAATATGATCACCTGTCCTTTCAGCCAATTGGGTGACAGGTCTCAGACCCGCTTCCTGATTGGCTTGGAGGAGGATCAGTGGGAGAATAGTGAATATTCATTCACTATTGTCACACAACTGGGTGGGCTCAGGATGCAATGCTTTGCGCCCCAAGCCCACCCTTTTTTGAAGCCTATTAGAGCCTCTGGCTCTAATCACGTGCTTAAAAAAAAAATCCCACCATTGGAATCCATGTGTCCGGTGCCCTAAATGCAGATTAGGGGGCCGGATGCATGGATAGGAGGAGCGGCGCTCGTGCGTCCCTAATGGATGGGCCGCCAATGGTGGCAATGCTCACTCTCTATACTGAATTGGTGGAGAAGCAGCATTGTAAACCTCAGAAATGTGTTAGTTCACAGAGCTCATCTCAGACTGGTTCAGATAACACTGCAGAGTGCACAGGAATTCGCAAACTTGCTTGATTTCTATCGGAATCATGTCATGAAAGAAACTTGGTGGCTGCCACTGCTGACCTCTCGTTAAAATGCCAGTTTGCCTGGCTGCCATGCTAACCCACATGCTTTGAATCAGTGACCCAAACCAAACATGTAGATAAGAACTTCTAACTTTTCTCCTACATATAGAGCAGGAAAAGATTGGAACCTCTGTCAGTTTTTTTTTTCTTCTGCAGTCTATGGTCCCAATAGGCAGATTTCTCCTCCCTTCCTATCCCAGTGACATAGTAGATATTATTATGGAGATTAGAGGGGATGAGGACAGAAAGACTGACTTAGGGATCCCTCTAGTATGCTGGATGAACCTTGTTTTTTTTTATTAAGCTAATATGGAAAATAAAAAAGAAGTATCTTTCTATTTGAGCTTGCCTCCACAATGCGAGACTCCAGTTGTTCCACAGACTCGGCCTCTTTATTCTGTACAGTAGCACTCATCATCTGCTTCTTCATCAGACTGTACTTGTGCAAAGCTTTCTGGTGCTTGTGTAATACTCCTTTCTCGTGCCTTTCACACAGATCCTGCAAAGGACAATCACACCTCATAACATTGAGCAGCACAGTTAGCACTTCAGCCTTGCAGTCCTTGGTTTGCATTTGGACCAGGACATTATTTGCATCGAGATTGCATTCTCCATTTGTTTATACAGTTGATGAATTGGTGGGGGGCGCATTGGATACCTTTAAGGAGGGGTGGGCTCCCTCTAGGCCAGGTGTAGGCAACCTAGGGCCCTCCAGCTGTTGCAGAACTACAAGTCCCATCATGCCTCTGTGAGTAATTTTAACTGCCAGCCGTGCAATGCCTCATGGGAAATGTAGTTCCACAACAGCTGGAGGTCTACTGGTTGCCTACCCCTGCTAGGCATACCTACCCTTAATCTGTCCATTATTACAGGGCTTGACAAATTTGCCTTGAATCTAGGAGCCGGCTAAAAAAGTTAGGAGCCAGTTTTTTATAGCGTAGTGTGGGGTTGTCAGCGCCAGGGGTAAGACAAGTAATTTGCGCCCCTAACCCTAACTTACTCACAGCAGAGCAGCCAGTCAATAACTCCACCGTTACATCAGGGTTATAGGCTGGCCAGAAAGAGTGACACTAAAAAATCTGTTATGGGGGAAACCCCTTATTATGCCGAATGCATCATGACTGCGGCATGTAAAACTCCCTCATCTCCTGCCTAATGGAGCTTAAGGGTGGCAAAAACATGTCTCTACTGCACATTATTACCACCCAACTTGCACATCTAAACAAAGCCTTAGTGACATTGTAAATAAAATACAAAAAAAAGGTGAAATGTATTCCAGCGCTGCTGATCTTCTGCTGCCTCTTTGCAGCCACTTCCTGCCTACATGTGTGCCCCCACAGTGACTATTCATTGCTCTGGTGGGTTTCCGGTCACCATGAAATACTGGAGCCCAGCTGCACATAGAGTGGTAATTGTTGATGGTACTCAGGGCTTTATCACAATTTTGTTGCTTAGAATAAAGGTCACGTTTCTCGCAGTGTGACCTCATCTTTCAAAAAAATAATGGGCTAACTTTACGGTTTAGTTTTTTTTTATTCATTAAAAGTGTATTTTTTCCAAAAAATTGCGCTTGAAAGACCACTGCGCAAATACCATGTGACATAAAATATTGCAGCAACCGCCATTTTATTCTCTAGGGTCTCTGCTAAAAAATAATATATAATGTTTGGGGGTTCCAAGTCATTTTCTAGCAGAAAACACTGGATATTTAATTGTAAGCCACTAATGTGAGAGAGGGTTTAGCCTTTAAATGGTTAAACTTTCCTGATAACAGCCTGGAGATAATTACTTTGAAAGAAGAAGATACATTGTTTGTTACTTTTCTTCATTCTAAGTAGAAACAAATATCCCGGGCAGCCGGCCAAGTTTAACAGCTGTTAGATTAAGCAGAGAACTCTCGGCTCTCGCTGAATCTGACACGTTGTTTTACCATGGGGAGAGAAGGAACGGCAGTCACTCGCCAGGACGCGATTTCTGGTCGCCATGGCGACCTGGCGCCCAGGGTTTGTCGAGGCCTGCATTATTATATATGTGCTCCAACTTTGGAGACTCTCAAAATGTATAGAGTTAGGACTGCAGTACATTGGGGTGCCATGACATGGCCTCTGAAGCTTACGCATATATTTGCAAAGGTGTGCAAACTAAACCTCTTGTTTTAATGTGAAGACAGGGTTAATTCAGTTTGTTGCAGGCTGCCCAGCAAATGAGCTGGGAATTTTTGTTTGTTTTTTGAGATTGCATTTCCCCCCTATGCCTCCATTGGTTTCCTCCAGGTACTCTGTTTTCCTCCCACACTATAAAGACATGTTAGTAGGTTATATTTAACCTGTTCAGACCTATTATGTGTATGTATGTATGTATGTATGTATGTATGTATCCATGCGAGGTAGGGACCTTAGACTGTAAGCACATTGAGGGCAAGGACTGATGTGAATCTACAGTATGTAAAGTACTGCATAAATTGTTGGTGCTTTAGAAATGCCTGGCATAATTAAAATGAATTGGCTAAATAGGTTCTCTCCTTCGACAACACATTTAAAATCTCCAATCATCCAGATATTCCTAGGTTCAACCTGAAATGCAGATCCGGCTTCGGAGGAAAAGGAGAGTTAGATGAATGTCTACCCTAAATCTCCCTTTACATTGTTTACAACATGGTATACCTTATATGACTGCAGGAGATCCAGGAAAAGGTTCAGCTTCTCCACCACATCAATTTCTTCAAGTTTGCCCTAAAAACAATTTGGCAATATTAGAGTCAAAAACAGTTATGAGAACCTGTCAGTACAGAAATATGGGGAATACCACTATTAACTTATTTTTGAACAGACAAGCACCATGGCCGCTACCCTGATCCTTGCTATATCACTTAGAAAGTCACACTCCTTGAAAGCAGCATGCTGCCAGTAAAGTGTTGGGACATCTGGACTGCTTACTTGTTCCAGGTCAGTGACTTACTAAGTAGTAAAGACAAGATAATTAGGCGGTTCTGCAGCTTGCGATTTAACTCCAGGCAAATAACCACATAACACTGATAAAATACTGTATATGTGGGTGTCATTTCACCTGCCAGAGGGTTTGCATTTGTCCATCCAGTTCTAAGATTTACACAGCTCTGTCAAGAACAGCACAGTCCTGTCTGACAGGACAGGGCAGAAGAACTGGTTTTTCTCTGCTGAAGTTAAACAACACTTGTCCCTCATCAGCAGAAAACTGATGAGCTCATCTCTCTGTCACTTTCTATCTCCTACGATCAGCATGTTTCGTGTTAGCAAATCAACACAAATTTAAATATAATGGGTGCCCGCGCCACAGTTTGGTATATGGTTAGAAGCTGCTGTCAAATTTCACCTTGGTGAAAGATTAAGTTGTAAACAGTCAAAAACAGTGCTTGCTACGGAATAGACTCCTCCTGATGTGGGAGTTCTATTACCAATCTAGTAGTCCGTAATTGGAGTTATTTCTATATAAAAAAACCATGTGAAGCATTATGTGCAACACTAAAGAAACATATAACAATAATTTAAACAGAGTGCAATTTGTGCAATGATATGAAATAAACATATAATCATATAATTAACCACCATCTATAAGTGTCCTATTAGTATACCTCATAAATCCTGAGTGAGCAATTTCACATAATAAGGTGCATAAAAAATGTCCAATGTTTAACCGGTTCCCCACCGCGCGCCGTCTTTTTACGGCGGCAGTGGGGGAGTCCTGTGCGAATCGCCGTAAATAAGCGGCGATTCGCATTTGGCTTCCAGGGGAGTGTGCCCGCGGCTCGGGCGGACCCGATGTCCGCCGGCGAGCCGCAATGAGCGGCTACAGAGAAAGAACGGGGAACCGCCGATGTAAACACGGCGGTTCCCCGCCCTGTCAGTGGGGCATGAGAGGTCTACTGATCCCTGTCACTGGGATCAGTTAGATCTCTCATGCCCATGTTAGCCCAACCCCCCCACAGTAAGAACACACCCAGGGAACACAGTTAACCCCTAGCTCTCCCCCCCCCCAGGCTAACCCCTTCACTGCCAATGACATTTATACAGTAATCAGTGGACATTTAAATTTCTGATCGCTGAATAAATGTCATTGGTCCCAAAAAAGTGTCAAAATGTTCCGACATGTCCCCCCCAATATCGCATTACCGCTAAAAATCGCAGATTGCCGCCATTACTAGTGAAAAATGAAAAAAAAAATGAAAACCCCAGAAATGAATTCTCATCATCCGTAAACGCCGATTGAGATTTTTTTTATCGCAAATATGAGGAAGAATATAAATCGGGCAAAAACGGTGAAAAAAAATGTTTTTTTTATAATTTTTTTTTGGATTTGAATTTTAGCAAAAAGTAAGAAATTTGTTTTTTTTTGCAAAATGGTCGCTCTGCTTTTGTTTATAGCGGCGATAAGAAATGACGCAGAGGCGATCAAATACCACCAAAAGAAAGCTCTATTTGTGGGAAAAAAAGGACGCAAATTTTGTTTTGGTACAACGTCGCACGACTGCGCAATTGTCAGTTAAAGCGACGCAGTGCCAAATCGCAAAAAGTGCTCTGGTCCTAAAGTGGGAAATTCTTCCGGGGCTGAAGTGGTTGGTGACTTGTAGTGCTTAAAGTGATCCAGTGCTGAGTTAAAAAATAAGTGTCCTTATTTGTACGTGTCTTCAAAGTGCCCATGCTCACACTGTGTTCAAAAAAATCCTGTGAAGAATTTCAAATGGTGAAGTTCCGCACTTACCAGACCCTATTGACCCCCACAGTCATACGACCTGGGAGTCAATGTGCGCTTGAGGTCTTTCACCCGACCGTAGGTATGGCGTCCACTCAGCTATTGTACTTCTTTGGGATTACACCATTCTTTTTCCATGTGTAATGTGGAGAAGAGAAAGGAAAAAACTCATCGCACGTCTCTAAAATTATGGGTTTATTAGCCAAACAGTTACAACACAACAAAGTGTGAAGGCTCTCGTGGTAGCTGCAGCTCTGCAGTAGCGGCTTGCGTACCAACGGAGTGTGGCCCGACGTACGCAAGCCGCTACTGCAGAGCCACAGCTACCACGAGAGCCTTCACACTTTGGAAAAAGATGGTGTAATCCCTAAGAAGTACAATAGCCGAGTGGACGCCATACCTACGGTCGGGTGAAAGACCGCAAGCGCAGATTGACTCCCAGGTCGTAAGACTGTGGGGGTCAATAGGGTCTGGTAAGTGCAGAACTTCACCATTTGAAATTCTTCACAGGATTTTTTTGAACACAGTGTGAGCATGGGCACTTTGAAGACACGTACAAATAAGGACACTTATTTTTTAACTCAGCACTGGATCACTTTAAGCACTACAAGTCACCTTTAAACATTGGACATTTTTTATGCACCTTATTATGTGAAATTGCTCACTCAGGATTTATGAGGTATACTAATAGGACACTTATAGATGGTGGTTAATTATATGATTATATGTTTATTTCATATCATTGCACTTCGTTTAAATTATTGTTATATGTTTCTTTAGTGTTGCACATAATGCTTCACATGGTTTTTTTTTATATAGAAATAACTCCAATTAAGGACTACTAGATTGGTAATAGAACTCCCACATCAGCAGGAGTCTATTCCGTAGCAAGCGCTGTTTTTTGACTGTTTACAAATCAACACAAATGACTGGCTCCTTTGGCTGCTTTTCCCTCACCCAGTCTGTGCCATGCTGTACGGGAGACTGCAAAAGATGGATACAAAACCGGGTTCAAATACGCATTTGCTTGTTTAACTTAAGCTGGGTCAGGTGCTCACAGCAGGGGTCCGCTGCGTCCCTGTTCACCGTTTCAGGTCCGATTTCAGCCCGAATTTTGGGCTGAATTGGGACCTGAAACAGACCAAAAGACGCAGAGGACCCCTGTGCAAATTCGCACCGGAGCCGCTCCAGAGATGTGTGAACCAGCTCCATAGAGAGCCGGTCACAATCTCCCATCCGATTCGCATAGCGTGTGAACCCAGCCTTAATGAAGTATTAGGTTCCGTTCACATCTGAGCAATGCGAGTTGCAGGCTGAATCGGCTCGATTCTGCCCACAACTCACAAGAGCAGGAAATCCTGGAGCGTTGCCCGTTGATTCAAATAGCACCCCATATGTGGCACGCTTTTCCCGCGATCCGTCGGGTGACAATCGCGGTAAAAACGCCAGACCAAAAGAAGCACATGAGCTTCATTTGGGCAATGGGCATCCCGTAATTCTGGATGGGTGTTTTTACCGTGATTGTCGCCCAACGGATTGCGGGAAAAGCGTGCCGCGTATGGGGTGCTATTTGGATCAAAGGGCAATGCTCAGGGAACGCCCAGGTGTCCCGCGATTTCCTGCTATTGCGAGTCGCGGGCAGAGTCCAGCCGATTCTGCCTGCAACTCGCATCATTCAGATGTGAACGGAGCCTGAATGAATGAATGCATGATTTGTGCTATATAAATCCTGAATAATAATTTGTGTCCATTATATTTTCCTGGAATTTTACTTTAAACTAAAAACTAGTCAGCAATGGCAGCTCCTATATTTGGACCCTGTGACTATTAAGTGAAATATATGATACTACTGGGTATGTGACTCACTTCCCCTCTTCCATTGCTGATGCCTCATGATTGGCCACAGCACTATCGCATGGCACTGGGGAAAATGTCCTAATTGCTTGGGAAGCTCTGACACGTCAGTTTGGTAATTATTTTCCTTGGTCCTGGCAGCCCAAAGTAGACATGCAGGAGCAAGGAAAAGCGAGTATGTGCTGCTGACACAGGGGAGGGGCGTTGGTGGGAGGAGCCAAGTAACTGTTTTATATTGTTCTGCATGGGCAAACAAAAGGGGCACTCTAGAGCAGGGTGAACACTGACTAAAGAATAATATTTTTTTAATTAAAGTAGAACTATAGGCAATTTTTAAAAACAAATTTGAATAGAGTAAGGAAAGGTTATAACCCGTCAGTTTTTATTTTTGCCATCTCTGTCCCATAGTTGTACCTTCACTTCCTGTCCCATAGCCAAACAGGAAGTGAGAGGAAATCCCTGCAAATTAAGGGAATTCCTTGGGGACCCCCAGGTCACCAAAACTAGTGTCCCCATTAGAAGATTTCCCCTCCATTACTTTTCTGGGGACAACCCAACATTTGGGGTTTTCCTTTACTCTCAATGATAATGGTAATTAGGACAAAGAGAGAGGGTGAATCTCCCCAACGGGGGCACAGAAAGCAATAAAGCATGAGAGGGTTCGAATCCCTATCCACTCTATCCAAAATGTAAAAAAAGTTTTGCCTTTAGTTATACTTTAAATATATTATATTTTTAAATACACCATATTAAATAAGTAACAGATTACAAAATGAAAAGGAATTCTAATCCTAATGTGAACCCAGCAGAGGCATTTTGATTAATGAGACTGTGAATATTTTTAATGGTTGTTTAAATTAAACAATATTATAAGTTATAGTTTAGGTCTTTTTCTCCCAGTTGTCCTAAAATAAATTGATTATTAACAGAGCTAAAAACTTGCCCGCAGGCCTGCCCAGTGTTATAGCATCCGCAAGAACGCTCCTTCAGTCTCGCCTGCACTTTGACCATCTTTTCTACAACGCCAACAACTTATTTGGCAGAAAACTCTTTTTAAGAATTCTTACACAGAAATCCAAGTTGAATAATATTTTCCTAAACATTCCAAACTCCTTACAACATCTGGCTTTCAGGTCCATAACTTTCAACATTTCAAGACTGTCCAGTGGCTGTGCACGACATGTGGCATGTATTTAAATAGCAAAAATCACTGTGATCTGTTTAAAGTTAGTAGAAAGGGAAAGGTGCACATGGGAGGGCAATATACAAAATAATACAAAGGGGGTCCCCAGAACACTTTCCAGCTAGTCAGCAAAAAAAAAAAAAAAAAAATCGGTTTCAACTACTACAGAGGTTTTTTGTTACATACCTTTGCAAAAACATGTGTACCTTTCCCTTTTTGATAGCTTCCAACTGATTGGATTTGCTGCAAACACACATTGGAAGTCTGTAGCTGTCTTGCAAAAGTGATGTCTGGGCTTTCGTGCATTGCTGTGTTATTAACCACTTGCTTACTGGACACTTAAACCCCCTTCCTGTCCAGGCCAAATTTTCAGCTTTCAGCACTGTCACACTTTGAATGACAATTGCGCGGTCGTGCTACACTGTACCCAAATTAAATTATTTTTTTTTCACACAAATAGAGCTTTCTTTTGATGGTATTTAATCACTGATGGTTTTTTTTTTTTTTCATTTTTTGCTAAAAAAAATAAATAAAAAAATTAAAAGATCTAAAATTTTGAAAAAAAAAAAAACAGTTTCATAGTCTGTTATAAAATTTTGCAAAACAGGTCATTTTTTCAATATTCTCCTTCATTAATGTGCGCTGAAGAGGCTGCACTGATGGGTGGCACTGAAAGGTGGCATTGATGTGCAGCACTGAATGGCACAGATAGGTGGCACTGATGATGAGGCACTATTAGGTGGCACTGCTATATACTGGTAGGTGGCACTGGCGGGCACAACTTAGCAGCAGTGTGCGGGACCGTAGCAGGAAATCTGCTTTTTTTTCCTCTCCAGGCTGTTAGCATGAGGGGAAAAAAAAGCCGATTACGATCTTCTGTTTACATCACGTGATAAGGGGCCGGGATTGGGCACCTTACTTCAATCTGTGATCAGCCAAGTCTCATAGACTTTACTGATCACAGAGCATGCTGCGTGCTCCACGCAGGGGGCGCACAGGCAGCTCATGCACGGGAGGACGTACATGGGCGCCATCCCGGCAATTTAGGCCCGCGCTGTAGCCAACTTCCAGCTATAGTGCGGGAGTGATGATGTTAAAGAGGAAAGGGCTGCCTCCAAATGAGCCTGCTCTTTCTGTATTGTTTGGGAACCCAGTTTAGAGTTAAGCTGGGTAAACGCAGGCCGTAAAATGGCAGAAAACTGACAGTTTTTGATGGAACCGGCTGACTTTCTGCGTTTGTACAGCTCCTCGCCTCACAACCAGCACCTGTTGAATGAGCATGCTGGTAAACCAGCGTCCAATCAGCACTTGCAGGCAATGGCTGCAAGCACTGATCACTGTGTTCTGATGGGGGGGGGGGGTTTAAGAACACAATAGCTCAGCGGGCAGATCACCGCACTAACATCAGATGTGTTAGTACAGCAATCTGTAAGTTCCTTTTTTCATTCAGCCTGCTGGGTTGAACAATAAAACACTTGTCGTGTGCACCCAGCATTAGTGACCACACTTATCAGTGGTGCCTTGACACGGTAGTATGACTTCCAAATGTATATGCAAATGTATGCCACTACAACCCATGTTTTTTAACCTGAAAAGTTGGAACAGATTTGTTTTTTTTTTTGCTGGCTAACTTGAAAGTGTGTTAGGGTCCTTCATTGTATATTGCACATACAAATAGCTGTCACTTTGAACTGTTAATCATCAATGGATTTAAAGTGAACCTCTGATCAAGATGCAGGAAAAAAAAAAAAAGTCCCACTAATTAGCATGCACTACCTGGGTGCTGCATACTGGGGACCCTGGGGTGCCCTGTACCAGTGCCCACCTTTGCCTGCAAGATGCACCTTAAAAGAGGATCTGTCACATTGCCTACACACCGATACTAAACTTTGCCATGCTCCTCCACAGATCTGTTTGTTGAACAGAGTCCTCGGAAACGTTATGGGTATTGGGGAGCAAACGACCTCTCTCCTCCATGGATTCCTTGCCAAGTCTGAGAGGTCAACTGCCAGATCCCAAAGGGTGGGATATGAGTCACTAATTAGGAAATTTATTTAGCTAGATGTTTGCATTATAAAATGCAGTTTAGAGGTGCTATGCACCAGATCCAGGGCAACATACAAGCACCTGTAAATGCCTGCTAACTTTCTCGTACATACAGTAAGTGTACCCATGCATGCCTTAAGTTGGCCATAGATGGTTCGATTTTCTTTCCTTCAACCACAGATTGCTCGATTTCCCAATCAGCACAGTCAATGGGGGAATCCCTCTCACGGAGCCATCGTGTTTTCCCAGCAGAGGGAGCCGTCTAGCAATAATTACATGAAATACCCAACAGGCCGGTTGTACCCAAGTTGATCAATCGGCCTGCCCATACATGGTTCGGATCTCGGGCGGTCCCTGTTGAACTGGCCAAGATTCTAACCGTCTATGGCCAGCTTTAGCCTACAGTTTTATAGCTGTATATCTTCTGTGTGAGAGGCAATGGTGCTTCTGACTGCTAGTCTCACAAGATTTAGCATGATATTTGATGATGACTCAACTCTGTGCTGCTCACGCTTCTCCTTGCCAGAGGCAAGCTGCAGTGCAACGTTATCTGTGCTTCTTAATTACGTATAACGATGGACATTCAAGTATTTACATATTGTTAGACAACAAATGAGCTTTAACCTAAAACCTGATGGTACTGCAGTGCAATTAATCCTCAAAGTTTACCAAAGTACTACTGAAATAGAAGCTCAATCATTGTTCCTCTGGCAGCAGGCACTTGGCAGCATGACTGCCTTCCAATGTCAAGAAATAGTAGCTGAGCTAAGCTGTTCAGAAACAGAATAGCACCACACTTCAGTGTCTTTTGTGAGCTTTAAGGAAGAATATCTTGACAGTACCTTTAAATGATTAAAAACGCATCATTTTTTAAAAAAAAACAAACGTTATACTTACCTGCTCCATGCATTTATTTTCATTCAGCCTGAAGACTATAAAGGATTGTTTAATGGATCTTCCCCTGAGGCTGCTGTATTCTGACAGCTATCGCCTGCAGCTGGCAGAATATAATGGGCAATGTTAAACAGTGACTGCATCTGATCGGCTGCAGTCACCATACAGCCAAGAATTATCTGACAGTCTCCTTTAATTTTCTGTTTGAAGGCTGTGGGGCATTAGGGTGCCAACTGGACCACCTACTGCTTGAATTTTGGACAGTTTATGAAAAAAGTGCCAACATTTGATCATGGTTTGGCCAGCTTAAGACTGTCAGTTCCCCAAATTGTTCAATTTTGGAAGTTTTGCACAGCAGCGTAGCATTGATGACAGAACTGCAGAATACCCTGAATAATAAAATAAATATATATATAGATCTATAGCCACATACCTGCTGTGCTGCTTTATCGGCAAGCAAAGAAAATTCAACAGATAGTCCTTTCAGTGCTTGTTTTAGTGCCCCCCAAGAATTCTGTGTTGGGGCAACCCAAGAGGGTAATGGGGTTGTATCAGAGCCCAAGGCACTAGAGGTAGAAAAGAGACAGAGTGAACATGAGCAACAAACAAAATACATGGCTTAGATAGCATAATATCATCATTTTAAAAGGGTCAGTCGACCTAAAACTATTATATCCAAAAGACCTATATAGTGGGATAAATTATTATTTGATCTCCTGCAGATTTTGTAAGTTTGCCCACTTACAAAGAAATGCAGGGTCTATAATTTTTTTATCATAGGTATATTTTAAAATGACAGACAGAATATCAACCAAAAATCCAGAAAAAAAAACACGATACAAAATGTTATGCAGTTCAGTGAGTAAAAAAATAAGGATTTGATCCCCAAGCAAAACATGACTTCGTATTTGGTGGAGAAACCCTTGTTGGCAAGCACAGAGGTAAAACGTTTCTTGTAGTTGGTCACCAGATTTGCACACATTTCAGGAGGGATTTTAGTCTACTCCTCTTTACAGATCTTCTCTAAATCCTTAAGGTTTCTTGGCTGTCGCTTGGCAACTCAAAGTTTCAGCTCGCTACATAAATTTTCTATAGGATTAAGGTCTGGAGACTGGCTAGGCCACTCCACGACCTTAATGTGCTTCTTTTTGAGCCACTCCTTTGTTGGCTTGGCGGTATGTTTTGGGTCATTGTCATGCTGGAATTTGCAAGAAGGAGGGCCCATAGGGATTTGCCGCAACACAGGATTCCCCAAAAATACACAATGTATACAAAAAAGTATCAAAAAAGATTTGTAATTTTATTAGTTCAAAGTTAAAACCGTCACATGACGGGTAATGTGGTTGCCATATACAAACATAGGTATACACATAGAAATTAGCCCAAGTGAATACAAAGGTAACAGTGTGGAAGCAAGCAAACCCTCAATTGGAACAGTAGTCCTGGTGGTGAAGGTGCAGCTTCCTCTCCTACATGTTTCGAAGTTATTTTGAGTTATGTAACAAACTTCTTCCTCAGGGAGAAAGGTCACTGTATAGCCTTGGTTCTAAAAACATAATACGAAAAACTATAAATAGACCACAGTATAATACAAGAATTTAATTTGCTATAACACATAGTGGCTATTCGGCACAGACAAACATATACACCAATGACCATAATTAATGCGATCGGCTGAAATCACCGGTTACTACTTACCTCTTGGATTTCGAGAGCATACATCAGCAAAAGTTGAGCTGGGAGCCAAGGGTGTCCCCAAATTTTTGGCTAGAAAAATATCAATGTCATGTATAACTAACAACCCCCAATGAGTGATGGGGGAGGGGAATATAAAAACAAAAGCAAAAGCAAAAAATGGCCAACCCTGTCGTATCCCTCCAGCGCTTCCACAAATGTCCCCCACAAGAATCAATGTGGGGAGCAAATCCGATCCCAAATGGGAAGATAGACGCACCACCTATAAGAGGAAAGTTTAAGTATGAGATAATGAAAATAAAAGGCAGCTGGTATAACATTCCACTCTGGATCTACTTACTGTGTAGAGGGATAGTGTGCTAATACCAAGTAGTTTAAGATGGATATAGCTGGAGAGATCTGTGGATTTAAGTGTGTACTCTGGTAAATATACTTGAACAAAATAAGCTGATATAGTGTCGCTAGTTCAAGTTTGTACAAGTTTCAAGGTTTTAAAGAAGTGTGTGGTGGAATGACTGTCTCTTACCTCAGCGTTGAGAGATGTACAACACCTCAGCAGCCAAAAGTTCAGATGTGGTAACCGTGTTTGTGGTGGTGTATAATGACCACAGTTTAAATAAGGAAGTTCAGCAGCAGAGCCCTCCCCTATTGTAGGCGTTGCCCACAATTAGGGAGGTAATTGGTCGGCGTGTTATGAAACTGCACAGATTGTGCAATGGATATGGTGTCAAAATACTTCCGGGTCCGCAAAAACTCCCGCCGATTCCCCGCCATGGCGGCGTCCCACGCGGTCGCACGCCCAGGGAATGAAGCCCCAGGTGCAGCCCCGTCCGACGTCGCCATGTACAAACTTGAACTAGCGACACTATATCAGCTTATTTTGTTCAAGTATATTTACCAGAGTACACACTTAAATCCACAGATCTCTCCAGCTATATCCATCTTAAACTACTTGGTATTAGCACACTATCCCTCTACACAGTAAGTAGATCCAGAGTGGAATGTTATACCAGCTGCCTTTTATTTTCATTATCTCATACTTAAACTTTCCTCTTATAGGTGGTGCGTCTATCTTCCCATTTGGGATCGGATTTGCTCCCCACATTGATTCTTGTGGGGGACATTTGTGGAAGCGCTGGAGGGATACGACAGGGTTGGCCATTTTTTGCTTTTGCTTTTGTTTTTATATTCCCCTCCCCCATCACTCATTGGGGGTTGTTAGTTATACATGACATTGATATTTTTCTAGCCAAAAATTTGGGGACACCCTTGGCTCCCAGCTCAACTTTTGCTGATGTATGCTCTCGAAATCCAAGAGGTAAGTAGTAACCGGTGATTTCAGCCGATCGCATTAATTATGGTCATTGGTGTATATGTTTGTCTGTGCCGAATAGCCACTATGTGTTATAGCAAATTAAATTCTTGTATTATACTGTGGTCTATTTATAGTTTTTCGTATTATGTTTTTAGAACCAAGGCTATACAGTGACCTTTCTCCCTGAGGAAGAAGTTTGTTACATAACTCAAAATAACTTCGAAACATGTAGGAGAGGAAGCTGCACCTTCACCACCAGGGCTACTGTTCCAATTGAGGGTTTGCTTGCTTCCACACTGTTACCTTTGTATTCACTTGGGCTAATTTCTATGTGTATACCTATGTTTGTATATGGCAACCACATTACCCGTCATGTGACGGTTTTAACTTTGAACTAATAAAATTACAAATCTTTTTTGATACTTTTTTGTATACATTGTGTATTTTTGGGGAATCCTGTGTTGCGGCAAATCCCTATGGGCCCTCCTTCTTGCAAATTTTGTACAATTGGGGAGGCAACACAGCATTCCCGACTAATATAGTCTCAAGAGAACCTTAGGACCCCATCTTTTCCATTGTCATGCTGGAAGACCCATCAACGACCCATCTTCAGTGAGGCCCCGTCCATTGGCCCCCTCAATGCAGCAAAGTCGGCCTGTACCTTTAGCAGAGAAACAGCCCCAAAGCATAATGTTTCCACCTCCCTGCTTGATTGTAGGGATGGTGTTCTTAAGGTTTCAGTCAGCATTTTTCTTCCTCCAAACACGATGAGCCGAGTTAATGCCAAAGAGCTCAGTTTTGGTCTCACCTGACCACAGCACTTTCTCCCAATCCTTCTCTAAATCATTTAGATGTTCATTGGGAAACCTTAGGTGGGCCTGTACATGTGCCTTCTTGAGGGGGACCTTGCGGATGCTACAGGATTTCAATCCATGGTGGCATATTGTGATACCAATTGTTTGCTTGATGACTGTGGTCCCAACTAATAAATCAAGGTTGTATCCGCGCTCAAACATGGACTATAAAAATGAACAGAATCTAAAAATGATAGTTGCTAGCATGGGCATATAGATAATCACCCCACAAAACAAATAAAACCAATAAGTGCAGCGCTAAGCAAAAAATATTGAAATGATACAAATTGGATAACATTAAATGTCCATTATACATCTAATAAATAGTCCATATGCAATTCACCATTTAAACTTGTGTTATTAATACACAAGCACTAGTAAACAAAGTCCATAATGTTCAAAGGGACACAAGACAAGAGGCCATAGCGTAATCCAGCTAAATAGTAGGTTTATTAAACATGTAAAAGAGCCATTTTACCTCACATTTGGGTAGATAAAAACGATCGCATTGACAATGCTGCAGCAATAAGGAGATCCAAGCAAGCTAATCGAACGGACGTAGGAGTGTGGTATGGCATGTCGGGTCTACCCAACTAGTTTTATCACAAGATTGACATCATCAGAGGAGTAGGTGGACCAGTTGAAGTTGGGTGGACCAGACGTGCCACACCACGCTCCTGAGGCCGTTCAATTTGTTTGCTTGGATCTCCTTATTGCTGTGTGGGTGACTCACTGTCAATGTGTGGGTGTAATTACTCTCCTCCTTTCTTCACATGGTGTTACACTTCCAGTCTCATCTATGGAGGATTTTTTCTATGTGGTCCCAACTGCCTTGAGATCATTTGTGTAGCTCTGGGCTGATCCCTCAACTTTTCTCATAATCATCCTTACCCCATGAGGTGAAATCTTGCATAGAGCTCCAGACCGAGGACGATTGATGGTTATTTTGTATTTATTCCATTTGCAAACAATTGCTCCAACAGTTGTATCCTCACCAAGCTTTTTGCTGATGGTCTGGTAGCCCATTCCAGCCTTGTGCAGGTTTACAATCTTCTCCCTGACCTCCTTTGACCGCTTTTTGGTCTTGCCCATGATGGTGAGGTTTGAATGGAAGAAAGATTCTATGTTCAGGGGTCTTTTATACACATAACGAGTTGCCGTTAGGAGAGCCTGACAGGATTAATCTAATGAGCACATACTGTAGCCAGTCTGTGGGAGCCAGAATTATTGTTGGTGGGTAGGAGATCAAATACTTATTTTACTTACTGAACTGCAACTCCATTTATAACATTTTTATCATGTGTTTTTTCTGGATTTTTGGTTGATGTTCTTTCTCTATCATTTAAAATATACCTATGATAAAAATTATAGACCCTTCATTTCTTTGTAAGTGGGCAAACTTACAAAATCAGCAGGGGATCAAATAATTATTTTCCCTACAGTAGCAAGCCAGGTGCTGACTCAGCCCACCAAGTTCCATCCTTAAAGGAAAAGTTCATCTTTATTATCATATTTACTAACTGAGCAGCCCGCGTATCCCCCAAATCACTGTTGAATGGGAGCATTATAACTACCGTCAGCCATTGCAGTTCAAGGCTTGTGGTTTTCAGTGAACTGATGAGCATTCTTGGTAACTCACTGAATCTTCCTGTCATTCAGTAACTGCCTGCCCATACGAGGTATGGGCAGAAGACAGCTACACTGACAGTTTGAAGCAGCCTTGAATTGCACCCACGATCTGCTTATTGTGGGCGCAATGCTTTACAAGCTCCTAATAAAAAAAAAACCAAAAACAATGTGCATTTAATATTTATTTTAAAAAGACAAACTTACCCTTTTAATTGGAACATCCCTTTTAGGTGAGCTAACCCTTTGACAATTGAATTACCTTAATTCTTTGCCAAAGCCCAGAAGATCAGTGGCATTGTCAATGGCTCTTCCAGCCATTCTCTCTGCTCGATCCCGCAGCTTGTAAAAGCTGTTGAAGATGTTCCTGATCAGCTCTCTGCTGGCTGCAAATTGGACCTGGATATCAGCCGGGAGGAAATCCTGAGAGGATAGCAGCAAGAAGACAGGAAGTCAGCAGACATACACCAACTCAGAGCCAGGAATCAACATAAAACAGGCTGTGCACAAAAAATAAGCCTGCTTCGGGATAAAGGATCTGTCTTCGGGTCTAATAGCAGCGTCTAGAGGGATTGATCGCTCTTTATTTACAGTACCATCAATTGTCTATATATTATAAAAAACATCCCCATGATAAATTTGTATCGTCATGATGGAATTAAAAGAAAATTATTTCCAAGAGTGCCGGCTCATCTTTTTGGTTTCTCCCATGATAAATACCTTGGCTTGTGTTGCAAGTTTGCACGTCATATACTCATCTCTCACCCCATGGGAAGATTCACGCAGTTTATTCTGTACATCCTAAAACACAAAAAAAAAAGTAAAAAACGTGATAACTTTTCTCTTCCGTAAGCCTGAAAGGAAGAAACTCAATCCATAAAAATAAAAACAGAATTTATATTTTATTGTAGTTACTTCTGTAAAGAAAATTCAAATTGGTCACAATGTGTTCCTGCACTATGCGTGCCACAGCAGGACTTTTCACTGTCCCCCTCCTCCTCAAAAAGTCTCAGTATAGTTACAATTCTTATATTATGTGTTGTACATGTTACCTACTATGGCCCATGTTCTCCCCCCTTTGATTCAAGAACCTAGAGAGTTTGTAAAACAAATTCTAAAATAAAGCTAAACCCAATACAGGTAACAAAAAAAAAAATATTGGAGTTATGTGGATGGCTTAGATGAAATCTGCTTGAGATTTTTTTTTATCTTGCAAGCCTTGTGATGGCTTCCAAACCACTTCATAGTGAACAATTAGTGAAAAGTAAAAGCATGCTGCAGGAAATTCAAGGGTATAATAGTGGTGTGTGTAATGTATCACAGCAAAACATGGACAGAACAGGGGCATAGTTTTAAAGTGACAGGTCTGTAAGGGAAATAAATTAATTATACTGCTATGGTCCTCCAAACCCAGTGGTTCTCAAGCTCAGTCCTCAAGTACTCCCAACAGGCCATGTTTTTTAGGTTTTCCTTTATCTTGCACAGGTGCCTTAAATCAGAGTCAATGAAATGGTATTTTGGACAGCTATTTTATCTAAGAGAAATTCCCAAAAACATGGCCTGCTGGGGGTACTTGAGGACTGAGGTTGAGAACCACTGCTCTAAACAAAGTGGGGCTGATTTACTAAAACCGGAGTGCGCAAATCTGGTGCAGCTCTGCATATCAATCCGCCTAGGTTCACACTCGCACAATTTCATACCTGCATGTCAGCTCGACTTCGGGGGTGGTTTCAGAGACATCTGTGCAGGTTGCTACACAGATGTCTATACACATCGCACCCAAAGTCAACAAAAAGTAGTACAGAAACTACTTTTGGGAATCGGTGCGGCGTCGCAATGTCTGCGTCGCACCGATACGGACAATTGCCACCGATTTAGCATGTGATATGACAACGTGAACCTAAGCTCCAGTTTATTTTTGTCAAAGCTTAATTGAACAAGCTGAAGTTAGAAGCCGATTGGCTACCATGCACCAGATTTTGCACTCTCCAGTTTATTAAATCAGTCCCACTGTGCTGACTTGACAATATATGATGAAAAAAATGGCAGTCCTAACAATACATGGGCAGCCAACAGGCAATCCTGACATTAGGCGGGCACCAAAAAGGCAATCGTGACAATGAGCGAGCAGCACACAGGCAATCATTACACAATGCTTGCATAGCAAATAGGCAGTCATTACAATACACATGCAGTGTGCAATGCGTAGCCAGAAAATGGGTAAACTTAAAACCTCTTATTTTGCCTTTCATTTGACTCCAATGCATTTTGTGTTTTACGTCTATAAAAAAAAAAAAAAAAGAGTGGAATTGTGCATTTTGGCCACTATGCTTGGGGCATACCAGGCACTACCTTGCCCAGATCCGACTGCCCAGAATGATGGCCATGTGATGATCAAGTCAATGAGAGGTTTCTCTTTGAGGTTATTAAAAGGGCTTCCAAATTCTGACATGTTTGTCAGTAATCCAGGATGTTCCTAGCAATAAAAAAAAAAAAAAATGGTAGTCAGAATCCCCCAACTCTCTCTATGACTGACAAAAAGGAAAGAAAAAAAAACACCTAGAAAATAAAAAAATAAAATAAATTCGTAAAAAATTTGTCTACAAGTATGCGTCTCTTAACTATGATATTGAACATGGGTTCAGTTTAAGTACAGACTGTCTGGATTTTCAGATGCTGTCAGTCAAACCACGGTTTGCAGATTCTATATAACCATGTCCACGATTCTCTTTAGACACCTGAGCAAGTAATGTGTAATTTGCAAGGTTGCATAGGTGCATTGTGTGAAGACTGGCCATTTTCTGACCTGACTCCATAAAGAGCAGCTTTATCATCAATGTTTACTGCACCTGTGACAGAGCCCTGAAAACAAAGGCAATTTACTCAAAAAATTTTTGTACGCAAAGTAAAGTGTACTTACCTGACCATTATAGGAAAGAAAAATATTCACAAGTATGTCATCCCAGAAAGAGGGGTGCCTGGCTACTAAATTAACAAATCTCTTTAGACCTCGCCTTCGGGACTCTATAAACTCTCGATCCACTAGTAAAATATCAAATAGAAAAATAAATGTAAAGATATAGTGTTGTACTGTTGTTGCGCAAAATAGGCACAATTCATGTCATAACTGTTTTTGAAAATTGAAGTTTTAATGTATCCCTATTGCTCCAGCTGCCCAGTACACATGCACAAAAAATGTGTTTATTATGTATTTATTAGTAGTAATAGTATTATAATACAGTAATAATATTATATTATAATAATCTAGTAATACAATTATAATGCAGTAATAATAGTAATATAATAGTATAATATTATTAGTATTTATCTCAGATCTAAGCATAAAAAACAAAGGTTCCCATTATACAGATCTGATCCTGCATTATTGGTGTTGTCAGGCATTATGACGTAGTGAAGGGGATGGGCACATCCTGTGAAGGGGGTCTCTACACAAATCATATTATTCTCCCATTGCAGGGGAAAAAATGTTAAACTGTTTGGTGGGTTTTGGAGATACTAAGCTTATTCAAGCAGCTTTAGCTTGCTGTAGCCAAACCTTTTATTTTTTGCGGTCTGTGTCCCTGCTGGGATGATTTACACTCTCTATTCGGTAATCATTATCACAAAGATAAAAAGCGATGGTAAATCCCAAGATTTACAGTTGTAACCAGAGCACGAAACACAGAATAAGATGGCTGGTATTAAAACAGCAACAAATAGGAATTATTGGGGACAACTGGACTTGTGACAATGATGAAAGGAGTGCTTTCCAAGCACTTCTTATTGTTTCTCTAGGACTGGAAGTAATAGGGAAATTTCCCCATGGGCACAGACACAGACCACTCTCCTCTATGGGTGGTCAGATGTAAACGGACTGCCTGTCCGTTTACACCCGGCTGCCATCCAATCTGATCAATGGATGGGGAATGGAAGATCTGTTTTTAGCAGATCAGATTGGATGTTGGTGGGCGTAAATATCCATTTAAATTTGCCATTTTCATATAGAGGATAATGGGAGGGTCCGATCGGGTCCACCCGTGTAAAAGGGCCTTAACATTTAAATAAAAACTTTACTATCATTAATTTAATAATCAACAAAAGAAACATCTGGTATTATACTCAAGTAGCAGGTTTGGACAACATTTTTAGGGCTTTTGTACAAAATTAGCTGACTCAATGGTGGCATCATCCAATGCTCTGACATGAACCTTTGAACAAAGATCTAACCTTGTTTGGTCAACTTTAGCTTATCCCGATTCTAATATCTCTACCTACCCTCCACCAGGTTACTGCCTCCCTCATTTGAAGTGGACCTTACACAGCAGTATAAAATCCAAAAGCAAGCATTTCTTATATTGCAGCTTACCAATTCTTAGATGTGATGGCTATATTAGTTTTGTTTATTAGGCTTTCTTTCTTCTATTTCCATCTGGTGATCCAGCCAGCAAGTCTGTTTTTCAACAGACTCTTTTGCAGTTACAGCGATAAGGGAGACCATTTAACACTGGCAGGGGTGCCTAAAACGATCATCTTTTAAAGTGATTGTTATTTTTATTAAAAAAAAAAAATGAGACTTTACAAACATGTTATACTTACCTGTTCTGTTGCAGTGGATTTGCACAGAGCAGCCCTGGTCCTCCACTTCTCGGGTCCCTCTTCTGTGCTCCTTGCCCCTCCCTCCTGTTGAGTGCCCCACAGCAAGCAGCTTGCTATGGGGGCACCGAAGCCGAGTCACATTCAGACATGGAGCTGCGGCCTGGCCCTGCCTGTTCTCACTCCTAAATGGCTAGCTGACTTTGACAGCAGCGGGAGCCAATGGCATTGCTGCTGTGCCTCAGCCAATCAGGAGGGAGAGTCTTGGACAGCCGAGACACTTCTGGACATCATCGCTGGACAGAGATGGGGCTCTGGTAAGTATTGGGGGGGGGGAGCTGAAGGGGCTGCTGCACACAGAAGGCTTTTTATATGTTAATGCATAGAATGCATTAAGATAAAACACCTTCCAACTCTACAACCCCTTTAATTAATGTAAAACCTTTTCCCAAAAAAAAGGAAAAAAAACTGTTTGCTGTAACTGATTATACAATATTATCAAGAGTTCTTAGGGTCAGTTCACACCACATGTGGTCCAGTGCATTTTTTTTTATGCATCAAAATCGCATGCATCGAAAGTAGATTATATGGTTTTCAATGGCACAGTTCTAGTTCCAGAAAAAAAGTAAAACGTGCTGCATTTTTTTCTGCACTGAACTGTACTGGAATGTGGTAAAAGGTATCAAAAACGCACCTGAAAGCATAAAAAACACACTGGAACTGGCCTTTAAGGGGTCGTTCACACTGCTGCAATGCGGGAGCCCTGCAAATCCCGCATCGCTTGTCTCCTGGCGGCAGTTCACACTGCATTATGTGAACTGCGGGTGTCAATACAAAGCTAATGATTTAATCATTTTGCATATCGCAGTGCAAACTCGGGCAGGAATTGGATCGCATGGTGTGAACCACCATGTGATTCGATTCTGACTCTGCGAAAAAAAAGGGTCCTGTGCGAGTTTGCTCTGATTGTGATGCAAATTCAACCATACTATCTCTATGGCTGAATTTGCATCGCACAGAGATCGCATGTGACTCACACTGCAGTGCGGTGCGAATCATATGCAATCTCTGAGTTCGGAGCAGTGTGAACCAGCCCTTAGGTTAAGAAAAAAGAGGGGGTAAAAAAGCACTGGACTGCATCAAAAACGTGCATGCAGAAAAGCACCTGGAACGCATCCGGCCTGTGTTTCTGTGGTGTGAACTGGCCCTTAGTGTATTTAAATCTGCTAGTACTTCTAACACTCCTCTCTCCCCAGACTGAATGCTGCTGTCCAAATGTGCCACCTGTACCCCGTCATCCAGAGTGGAGGCGCTCCAATACAGGTGTTTTACTGGCCAGCTCGCCTGGAGAAAACAGTGGAGGGGAAAAAAAAAAAAACTAAAAAAAAAAGAAAACTAATAGAGCCACTACATCTAATGATTGGTGCATTGCAATATAATAAATGTTTGCTTTTGGGTTCAATACTGCTTTCATTTTGAGCTTAGGTCCCCTTTAAGCATTTGGTGTATTCTTTATTATTTTTACAGCTTGTGGGAATGATACTTAAACACAGAACAGTAAGAGAATGAGTTAAATCCCATTTCAGATAATTAAGGCTCTGTGATCCTCTGAAAAAGAGTTATCTTAGAATTTGACATCTTCCCTTGAAGTGCTGAAAAAATAAACAGTTATCGCTTTTGAGGGCGCTTCTCTCTTTCTGTAAATGAGCTCTTTACAACTATCTCCTTTCACATCAGCCCTGATCAAAGCGGGCAGCACACAGATTGTGACAGTGCCGTCACCGCTCACTCTGCCCGCGCCGTCTTCATATCCTCCCTAACAAATCTATGCTGTTTCATGAAGGACAAAAATAGCTTGCACACTTCTCAAAGGGATTCATCTCAGTGAAAGGAACATAGATCTTCACCAGTTTGAAGCCATGTCACTTCAGGCACTGCTTTGAAAAAAGTATATTAAGACTGCGTCTGACAATTTCATTTTTTGCCTCTTACTCCCCCCCCGCCACCCATTCTAAAAACCGCAATGCACTACAACCATAATAATGCAGAGCTGTCTGCTGCCGGAACGCTACAATACTTTTGCAAACTTTTTGTACTTGTAAAAGATTAAAAATCTCCAAAACCTCAAAGTGGATTTGCTATGAATTTAGAAAACATTCCTTTTTGATATCTTTGTGAATTAACAAAGACCCTCTCCCATGGAGCTGCAATTTCAAGGAGTTGACTCACAGTGCCACCTGCTGGCACTGGATGGAAAATATGATATTATTGCGCAACTATAAAATACGATGGAGAGAATTCAAAAAAAGCTCAAAGCTAGGCATGGGCCTCTTTTATAGCCTGCGCTTAATTTCTTAAAGCTTTGTGCTAGTTTTGATACCGGTATAGACACATTCATACTACTGCTACTTTTAGAATCTATGGTTATGGCAACAACAAATTTGAAAATAATTACCATTAGTTTGCAGATAAATAAGACCAACTGAGTTGCCATACAAATAAAATGTCAGTGTTCAGTGATGGGCATACTGTAAGTTTGGGAAGCAGGTCATAAATGAGACCGCTTCCTGCACAGGGCTCATGGGTTGCTAGGACCCTGACGGCTGATGGCATCTTAGCAACCCATGACACATCCTTTGCTCCATTCAGCTGCCAGGCAGGAGATTCCACAGCTGACAACTGAAAGTAAAAGAAGGACAGGGATGCTAACTGACATCATTGTCCAAATATGACTATGGCCATATTTTGGTAAGGATATCAACCAGAATATCAGGCAGTGGTGGGCTGGTGCTCCACCTTTTGGGGGGGGGGGCGGCAAAAACGCCCACCACAACTCGCCCCGATTGGTAGGTCCCAACCCCCACCCCCTGCTTGATCGTCAGCCCACCAGCCCCGAACTTACCCCATTCTAGGTCGCAGGCAGCGCTTCCTCCTCCTTGGCTTCACAGTGGCTTCCCATGTGTCTTCTCCTCCTAGGCGGCCAATACGATTGCTTCTCCTCTCAGCCAATCGGGTCTCAGCGAATATTAATTCGCTATTGTTACACAACTGGGTGAGCTCAGGGCGCAGTGCTCTGCGCCCTGAGCCCACTCTTTTTTTTTTAAGCCAATTAGTGCCTCTGGCTCTAATAACTTGCTTCTAAAGAGAAAGAAAACAAAATAACCCCATTGGAATCTATGCGTCCGGTGCCCTGCATGTAGATTGGGGCCAGACGCATGGATTAGGGGGGACCCGATATCAGGCCTTGTTACTTTCAGCTGTCAGCCAGGGAATCTCCTGGTGGCATCCGAATGGGGTCAGTGGTGAGTCTTTGGTTATTGGAATACTGTCAGCTGCAAAGCCAACAGTGTCCTAACAAACAGCTAAACACGTACTACAGGGCGTCCGCAATATAAGCACTCCAGCCTGAAGGCCTGTACACACGATGCAAAATAGGTACGGGAATTTTCGGACAACGACTGATCGTCTGAAATTCTGACCGTTCGCATGGTACTTTCAAAAGTCAATTCTGACTTTTCCGACGACAAAAAGCTGGATGTGCAGACTATAAATTTTTTTGTCGGATGTGACCACAACGTCCGATTTTCATATAATTAGTACGGTTTTCATCCAAAAAAAATTGTAAGAGCAAGACTACACATGCTCAGAAAAGAAAAAATACATACAAAGCCATTCAACACATTACGTCACTTCTGACATGGAATTCGGTCGTACGAATTTTCGTATGGTTAGTAACCTCTTCACTGACAACATGAGACTAATGAAGAGACTAACAAAAAAATGGAAGTTCGGTCGTCCGAAAATCTAAGCGTGTGTACGAGGCTTAGTGCTGCCCCCCTCCATGAGACTGATTCACGTACAGTATGTGTTTCTGACAGGTATATGAATCTGTCGTCTGCATCGACACTTGTGAAAAAGAACAAGAGAATTGTAGAAAGTGTTTATAAACCGCTTTATGAATTCCCCAGAATATTTTTGTACGTGAACCATAGTTAGATCTCAGTCTGCCTATACTGCGCACCAAAAGGAAATACAAATCACACAAAAGTTTCAGAAAGCACTGTGGGAAGTGAGAACACATATGCAAAGATGATAAACAAAATATTGCAGATTACCACACTTCTTAGAAAACCCTGTTAAGATTTTAAAAACGAATGATCAAGATCATTTTAGCCATTCTTATAAATGGCTAAAAGATGCATACCTTTAAAAAGGGACACCTATTAATTTTTAAATTTTGCCTAATGTATTTTTTCTTTACTTTGTAATGTTTCTGTTATGCTTTATATCCCATTTATAGGCCCATCAAAAAAGGAAGAAAACAGTCTCTTTGTGCAGATTTTCCAAGTTGAAAAGAAGGCAGGGCCTAGATTGGCTTTCCGCTAATTGTATGTTGTAGATGGGAGCAAATTAGACATGTTGTAAAATCCTTATGCCAAGGGTGAACAAATGAAAGTGGTTCAATGCATTCTCTGCATTAAAGGTAAAAAAAAAACCCTTCTGTATGCAGCTCACCCCCCAGCCCCCTACCTTATACTTACCTGAGCCCAATCTCGATCCAGCAATATGCACGAGAGCAACGGCTCTCTACATCCTCATTGGCTCAGCGATAGCAGCAGGAGCCATTGGCCAGTGAGGAAGGAGCAGGTGGTAAGGCCAAGCTCTGCTGTCACTAGAGACAAACAGAGTGGGGCTTAAGAGTGAACACTCTGGCTTGCTATAGGGGCACTTGGTGGATGGAGAGGAGAGAAACAGCAGGAATTTCAAATCCTCGGACCATTGGAGCAGCTTGAGGGAGCCTTGACAGCTCAGGATGGTGGGAGACATGTATGGCGGGGACTGGAGGGTGAGAAGGGGTATGGTATTGGGTTCCCTTTACAGAGTTTGCGTAAAGGTGAACAAATTAAGTCTGACATCAGCTCTTATTTTAAAGGGCAAGTTCACCTTTACAGAAAAATCTGTAAGGTGAACTTACAAAGCATGCCCTGCTCATCCCTCCAAGTCCCGCTGACCTGCATTGCGGGGATCTCCTGTTCTCAGCCCTGCTATAGTCACTTCACGGCTCCGGGGCTTAGAAATCTCCGGAGCTGAATCTCCTAAACGTACCCAGTCAGGAGGGACATTTAGGAGCATTCTAATTGGTCGGCGCCGTCACATCAGAACTCGCGTAGCCCGACCTCTCAGCGGGGAAGAAGAGGCGTGACTGCAGAGGGGTTTTCTAAGCCCTGGAGCTGTGAGACGGCTATAGCAGGGCTGAGAATGGGAGATCCTCGCAATGCAGGTCAGCGGGACGGGGGGGGGGGGGGGGGTGGGCATGCTGTGTAAGTCTACCTTACAGATTTTTCTGTAAATGTGAACTTACCCTCTAAGCCCCTATTCACATCAGGCCGATTTGACATGTCAAATAGGAGCCTATTGCCGGCAACGGCCGAATCGGTGCAATGCTGACTTTGTGCCGCCGCACCGATTCCCAAAAGGTAGTTTCTGCACTTTTTGGTGACTTTGGCGGCGTTTTGAATAGACATCTGTGCATGAACCCGCACAGATGTCTTTCAAATCGCCCCCGAACTTGCACTGAAATACGGATTTGAAATTGTGCACGTTCAGCTGAACTCGCAGGATTTCAAACCTGCCTTCAGGCTTAAGCCCATTTAAATCTGTCTAGCTGTGCTTTTTACACATGATACAGGTGTAGATTTCATTCACGGCTTCTCCATTTTCCCTTTATGACTATTCTAATGTCAAGAATTTACTGTAGGCTGATCCTATTATACCGTCCTTACAGCAGACTGGAAGTGTGATTGTTCTACTGGGAACACACTAAAATCTGAATGTAGACTGGCTATACATAGTAAGCTGGCTGACACGGTTAAGAGGTTCCTCTGGCCACACAACTGAGATGAAGGAATCCCTCCTGCCGGGACTGATCATTGCAAAATTTTCTAACGTGTCTATTCAACAGAAGTCGATTCAATAATCAACTTAATCTGAGCAGGGGATGCCACACACCAATTTCAATCAATGTAAGGCCAGCTTAAACAGCCAATCAAAATGTAATATAAATAAGGCTTTCCAATTTCAACTACAAAGTGTGGGCATGTTGGTCGATCCTGGGAATTAGGGGACTCTCCGCTGATAAGCTTTTTGATATGTGCAACTAAGCAGCTCCAAGGCTACTACTGCTTAGAGGTGATCAGTAACTCCAAAAATGAAAGACCAGCTGTGAAAAGCGATTTGCTTCCAAGGAGTTGCCAAAGCCAAGCTAAGCTGTACCATAAAAATGAGCAACTGCAAGCAGCAAAACCTCCAATTTGCTTAGCCGCTCATTACAAAAAGGTGATTGGCACTAATATGAAGAGGAAGACCGTGACAACCAATAGTGAGGGAAGGTTTATATGGATAAATAAAGTGAATATGATGGATGCAAATGACATATACCTCCAAGCATTCTCTTTGGTGGGAGAGCTGGTACCATGCGGTATGGATATTTCTGCAACAACATTTCCTGAAACATGACAAAGTCATTGTATCTTCTATACACGGAAGACTTAAAAAACTGTAAAAAAAAAAGAAAAAAAAAAGAGAGATATCAAGAAGTCATGATTTTTTTTTTTTTTTGGAAAATTATTTTTATTGATTTTTACACAAAAAATACAAAAATGGGGTATCCAAAAAGATACCAAGTACCAGAGAAAAAAGAAAAATTACAAATAAAAATATAGCAACATTTACTGGCACAGCTAGATGCTAAAGAAAAACAGTAGGGCAACAAAAACATCCCTTAATAACCCCCAACCCCTCCCCTAGTGCAATACCTGTGCAAGAATATAAAGACATTTACATTTGAGATACAGCTTAGGAAAATTTCAGCATGGCAATACCACCTTTACAGCAGCAAAGGTAACATACTGACATCACCTGCCCAGACAGGATTGATATCGGAGTACCCAACATTACTACCAACACAGTGGGATGTCATCTCCATCCCTCAATATAAGTAATACACCTGACTCATGTTTAACTATGACAGCCTCAAGTGTGGTTGAGTCAGAAGTCCAACCTTGCCATACCTTCTGAAGTATGTTGGGACAACCTCTATTTTGGTATGTGTCTTTTTAGAATGACAATGCCTTATTAATTAGGGTCTTCCAATAAGTCAGTGGGGGTGCCTCAGCTTTCTTCCAATATAGAAGAATTGCTTTACTTCTGAAAACAGTGTATTAGATCTTAAGGTCCTCTGCTCCCTGAGGGGTGGTAATTCTTCCACTAGACCAAGTAAACACACAGCAATAGTCAAGGGTATATGAAGAGCTGTAATATCCTCAAGGGCCCAAACCACTGCATGCCAGAAAAATAGAATTTTTTCGGCATACTTACCTGTAAAATCCTTTTCTTTGAATACATCATGGGACACAGCGTTAGGCTAATATGGATTACCTACTGAGACATCCCAGAGCAATAGCCTTGAGGGGAGGGAGACACACTGCCAAACAATAGCCATCAGACCTTATATGGCATCCCACAGTACACGGTGGACGAAAGCCAAATCCTCGGCTGCTCGAACATCCACTTGAAGCACTGAAGACCAGGTAGCAGTCTTACAAATCTGAGCCACAGATACCTGAAGGGAGGAGCTTTACACATTTCTGACCATAGGCATGAATGATCAATTGACCGACCCAACTGGCAATGGAAGCTTTGGAAGCTGCCTGCCCCTTCTTGGGTACTTCTGGTAAAACAAAAAAAGAAGTCCGATCCTCGGATCTCTGCATATCTAGACAAATAAACTCTGACTACCCAGACAATGTCCAATGTCCAAGAGAGTCCTCTTCAGCCGAACAAGGATGAGAGAAAAAAGAAGGCAAAACAATGTCCTGATTTAAATAACAAGGCACACAGACAGCACCAAATTTAAGTCTCAAGGACACATAGGTGACTTAATGGGGGGAAGCAAACGAGTTACCCCCTGCATAAAAGTTCGGACCAGCGAATGAGAGGCTAAAGGCCTTTGGAAGAATACTGACAGGGCCGAAATCTGACCTCTGATTGGACTCAAGGCCAATCTGATTTCCACAGCTAACTGTAGAAAAGGGAGAATTCTCCCAATCACGTTACTGAGGATGCCATTTTCTGGCTTCACACCAAGCAATACAAGTCTTTGAGACCTTGTGATAGATCTCCCAAGTGACAGCTTTCCTAGCATTTTCTAGGGTTGACACCACCAGTCCCGAGATGCCACGATCCTTCAGCATCCTGGCTTCAATACCCATGCCATCAAATTTAGAGACTGTAAATTGGGATAGAATATAGGACCTTGAGATAGTAGATTGGGGTGGCGCGGAATCGTCCATGGCCCATCCATTACCAATCTCACAATTTCCGGGAACCAGGGCCTTCAGGATGACTGGAACCCCCTCTCTCCGAATTCTGCGCAACAAATGTGGAAGGAGAGGGATCGGGGGGTTTAGCATAAACCAGGGAGTACTGACTCCATGGAACTACTAGAGCATCTGCTCCGATTGCCAGGGGATCCCTTGTTCGGGGCACAAACTGCTGTAGCTTGTTGTTGAACCTGGATGCCAATAGATCAACATCTGGCCATCCCCAACGCTGGCAGATTTCCCGATACACGTTTGGGTGTAGGGACCATTCCCCCAGACAGATCTGCTGGCGGCTGAGATAATCTGCCTTCCAGTTCTCTACTCCTGGGATATGAACTGCCAATAGAACTGGCACATGTCCCTTTGCCCAGGCTAGTATGTGGCTCACCTCTTTCTTACTGAACGACTCCTGGTACTGCCCTGGTGATTTATATAGGCCACTGCAGTGGCATTGTCGGACTGAACCCTGATGGGGCAGTCCTGAAGCTCCACTGTCCAGAACCGTAGGGACAGACGTATAGCCCGCTGATGGGCAGGCTATGTTCTGTCCTTGACCATCTTCCCCCAAGCCGTGAGCCCCTCTAGGGTTGCTCCCAAGCCCGAGAGACTGGCGTCTGTAGTCAGTAATCTCCAAGACACCGGGGGGGGGGGGGGATCTTCCTTTTTGCATATCCTGCAACCACTAGCTTAGGCTTAAGCGTGCCCAGGGAGATAAGAACATGGGATAATCCAGGGCTTGCCCTCTCCTGTTCAAGTCGAAAAGATGTCTTGTTGTATAGGCCTGGAATGGAACTGGACACTATCCTTCCTAGAAGACTCATACAGAGCCGAATGGAGGGTTGTCTGGTGCCCTGTTTATCCGACACACCTGATCCTTCAGGGCACAGATCCTTACGGGTGGCAAAAATATCTTTGCCCGGATCGTATCTAGGATCAGACCTAGATATTTGAGACTCTGAGCCGGTTTCAAGGCTGACTTTTTGGTATTTGTGACCCAGCCTAAGCTTTTTAAATACCGCGCTGTGCAGGCTGCACTGTAGTGAGTGATCTCTAAGCAGGAGGTCATCCAGGTATCCAAGCACCAAGATCCCCTGGGCCCTTAAATGACCCAGTACAGGTGCTAGGGTCTTTGTAAATACCGGAGTCGCTGTGGCAAGCCCAAAGGGTAGTGCCACAAATTGGAAAGGACGTTCCTCTACTGCAAATTGCATGAACCTCTGGTGAGGTTGAAAGATAGGTCTGTGTAAATACATGCCCTTGGTATCAATGGAGGCTAAAAAAAAAAAAAAAAAGCCTCCCATCTGGAGTGAAGCTACTACTGAGTGTACTGACTCAATCCGAAAGGACTGGATTAACAGATGTTGGTTCAGGGATCTTAGATCCAAAATGGGCCTTGTGTCCCAGTTTCGTTTTTGAACCGTGAACAGGCTTGAATAAAACTCTGTATAATAACTCCTTGATGCACTAAATGCTCTAGTGCCTGAAACAATACGTTTCTCTTTGGAGGATCTGAGGGAACACAGGATCTTAGAAACCTCTGAGGAGGAACCCTCCGTAATTCCAGCTTGTAATTGCTGGACACTGCTGAGGTAACTCACTCGTCCTCAACCACTGTTCTCCAAATGTCCGCAAAGTGCAGCAGCCTTCCCCCACCTCAAAAGGAGGGCTTGGTGCCGGGTTTAGAAGAGTTTTGGACCCAGGGTTTTTTCTGGCCCTGGGGCTTGCCCTTGGCTCTAGCGCCCTGTTGACGGAACTGCCTTGGCGCTGAGACACTTGAGGAAGCGGTCCCTGAGGTTTTAAATGAGGGACGCCTGGTCCTTCTCTTCACTAGAAGTAGAGAGCTCTTCCCTCCGGAAATCTTTTGGATATATTTGTACCAAACAAACATTTCCCATGAAAGGGGTATCCTGCCAATAACTTCTTACAGGGAAGCTCGGCTGACCAGTTTTTGGGGTTTTTTTTTTTCAAATATAGTTTTTATTAAACTCCAAAAAGGGCAAAGCCTGATCCTTACAGTAATAACATCGAGGTATTTGAAGCATCAAAACACAGAACTCACAATATGTTCAACAGACATATAAAAGACGTAGGTATGATCATCGCAGGTTTGCATCAATAAACGACTTTTCAATCAGACATATCCATTAATGGCTACTGGCATAACAGTGATTAAAAGATGAACACAGAACTCTAGAAAAGGCTGCCCAAACTCAATTTTCCGATTTTCATTAGTAGTAATAAGATATAGGAGAGAAAGTAAGAATAGAGTAGAAGGGGTGGCGGTAAAAAGGGGGGGAACTGACGATGGTCTAAAATCAAACAGCCATCTATATCCTATGAGAGACTCAGGATCCAAGAAGGGCCTTCACTTCATCAGAGAGGATAAACATATTCCAAAGACCCCAGGTCGTAGAATATTTCTCACGTTGGTGCGGCTGAGCAGTTTTGAAGCCATAGAGGTCTGCACATGTGCACAGACAAGAGAGCCATATCAGAGACTTGCTGCATTAAATCCTTTAAGGCATCTACAGCAAAACACAGCGCTCGAAGAATATCGGCCCTGTTTTCAGCAAGATCATCCTTCTGGTTAGACCTGTCAGACCTGATCCTTTAAGGACTGGCAGACTCAAATTGCTGCGACAGCTGGCAGAATAGCTTAACTGGCCAAAGAAAAGGAAGCCTTTAATAAATGGCTCCAGTTTCTTGTCAACCAGGTCTTTCAAGCCCTGTGAGTTATCCACTGGACAAGTTAAGTTTATGTTTAAGGAAGAGACTGCCGCATCTATGGCTGGCATGCTTCATTTCTTAAACTTTTCCTCCATCGGATATAAAAGGGAAAACCTCTTGGGAGGAATGAAAATCCTGTCAGTATGTTTCCAATCAGCATACGCAGCCTGTCCCAACAGCAGGTGCAGGGGAAAGTCTGTGCAGCCTGTGGAGGGTCCAGGGGCACCAAAGAGGACAAGGGAGGCCCCGAAACTTCTGCAGGAGGTAACTTAAAGGCAGAAGGAACCGTCTCAGTAAGAGTCTGGATCAAAAGCCTCTGTTAACGAGAGGCTGATATCAACTAGTCATCTTCTGGCCCAGATTCCTCAGAAGCAGACTCATCTCCCATGTCCTTAGCATCTAACTCTTCCCCATCCTCAACCCATTCCTGCTCCCAATTAGGAGGCTCAGGGGAGGGAGATCTGTCATGCTTCTTGCCACCCTGTGGGATGGAGGCAATCATGCCAGCAATCCTGTGCTCTAACCCGGCTAGGGCTGAGGACAGTTCATCCTTGGTAATAAAGTGTGAAGCAGCAGCGTTGATTGTAGGCACAATACCAGACAGGCGCAGTGGCTCAGATTGGCCGTTAGCCTCTGGTCTTTCAGGGGATACAACACTAGGGTTTCCACTAGGTTCCTCAGGAGCTACTGACGAAATAGATGTGCCCTTACCTGTAATGTTAGTCCCACTCCTCTTTTTTGAAGAAGGCATTTGTAAGCCACAAAAAGGGTGTACCTGAGTTTAGTATTTACATACCCCAGAAGGGAGACCCTTTAATAGAGCTTACCAAGCCCCTATGCAACAATCCTGCTAAGCACCTTAGCCTGCCAAGCAAGGCCTAGTGACTCATGTGACCCTGGTAAGGAGAAATGAACCACAGAAAAAGCCTGGTCC
The DNA here is from genome assembly GCA_018402905.1 of Glandirana rugosa. Classification (NCBI taxonomy): domain Eukaryota; kingdom Metazoa; phylum Chordata; class Amphibia; order Anura; family Ranidae; genus Glandirana; species Glandirana rugosa. The sequence goes on from BLSH010015614.1 coordinate 1,726,531, forward strand.
AGAGCCTGCTCTGTGTCCCACAGCTATCCCCTGGAAGCGCAGCATTATTGGTATGCACAGCTTAATTAAGCTGGCTGTGCGCCGGGACCTTCTGCGTCTGCGTGCACACGCATGTGCGCAGTCCTGGCGAACGGACGTGGCAGTATTCGTCAATAACGCAAATCTTAATGCACCCAGATTTAGGCGACGACATATGTGCGGCTCCATGTTCACGCAATGCCTGTGGCAAAGCCGTGTGCATCATGACCGCCAACAAACTTGCAAGCATCATGCGATTGCACGTTCGCCCTGGCGATTTAAGATGCGCAATGGCGCACCGTCGTGTGCGGGCATCCATTAAAAGGTAAAAAATAGCCAGACAAGAAAAAAAAAAAAAAAAAAAACGTACTCTGCAAACACCCACAGACAACTCAAAACTCCCCCCTGTAGTCATCGCACACAAGTGTCCAGCCTCTAGCTAGCTTGACTGATTGTTACAATCACTAGGAGACCTCGCAATAAATAAATAAGGGGGCTTTCATTTACCCGTCCAGGCGCAGGGCAGCCTTAGAAACTAAGAGCCTAATCTTCACCCATCATGGCGGGTTCCTGTCACTTGAGGACCTTCAAGGACTGGGTACACTTTTCATGTTTAGAGTCCATTCCCTTAGACCTGTACAGCACCATGCGGGAATGCCTTCGCTCTGTGCTGTCCAGAATTCCACTACGCAGGGTCCAGCGCCCGGAGGTAGCGTTACAGGCAAAATCTCGCAGGATCCTTGCGTCTTCTTTGCAAGGCTTGGGTACCATTTATCTAAGCATATAGCCTGTTTCTAATGGATCCGATTGGTCAAACCCTTGATTCATTTAAGAACCGTTTTTGTGACTAAAGACCTGGAGCTCAGAGAGCTCAAACAAAACGTGCCCATCCACCCTGCAGACAGACAAAAAACTGTGTTTCCTGTATGGGAGTGGTTATGTAGGGGATCGATAAATTAAAAGTGCACCGCTAATAAATCCAAAGTGTTCACCGTGATTGATCCAACCTCAGTGTTAATGTCCATAAATCAAAAAAGAATATTGAAATAGATGAAAAATAAATGGCAAAATGACATGTAAAGTTCACACAAAGTCCTCCACCGCTCAGGAAGATGTGGATGATAGTTCCAGTAAGTTGTAATGCACCCGCATGCACTGTGCACCTTCACCAATTATATAAGGGTACTGTTACCAACAGTAAGGAGTATGTATGCGTGAAACATGTAATCACCAGAGACGTATCCGATGGACCTCAAGCACATCCAGGATAATGAACCACCTTCCAGAACCACGTGATATATGTTCAGAGGGTCTCCAATGACGGGTAATTCTCCCCACAGTTTCAACGTGCCTCAGTGAAAATATAAACTCTACATAGTTTAGTACTGTTGACGCGTTTCGTCCACGTTTTGAAGTCCTGGTGGACGAAACGCGTCGGTGAGGCAGGCCTGTTCGTCTAGCACCACGCTGTTCTTTTATCTGATTGGAATTCCATATCGCTTGTCTATTGCTTTTAACATGTAAGTGAGATTCTTTTTAATAAATATATACTGGTCAACAGTACTTCACTATGTAGAGTTTATATTTTCACTGAGGCACGTTGAAACTGTGGTGAGAATTACCCATCATTGGAGCCCCTCTGAACATATATCACGTGGTTCTGGAAGGTGGTTCATTATCCTGGATGTGCTTGAGGTCCATCGGATACGTCTCTGGTGATTACATGTTTCACGCGTACATACTTACTGTTCGTAAGAGTACCCTTATATAATTGGTGAAGGTGCACAGTGCATGTGGGTGCATTAAAACTTACTGGAACTATCATCCACATCTTCTTGAGCGGTGGAGGACTTTGTGTGAACTTTACATGTCATTTTGCCATTTATTTTTCATCTATTTCAATATTATTTTTTGATTTATGGACATTAACACTGAGGTTGGATCAATCACGGTGAACACTTTGGATTTATTAGCGCTGCACTTTTAATTTATCGGTTTACTTAGACAATTTGGGAAGGTTGTTCATGTCAGCAGCTCCATATTTATCTTTTCACATTTGTTAGTTAGCGCAATATTTTCTAATTCCTTATGTAGGGGATCACTTCCTGTCCAAGACTGTCTACCAGTGTCCATTCACCTGATGATGAAGTATAACCCAGTAGGTAATGAATATTAGCCTCTGTGTCCTGTGATGTATGAAAAGGAAAGCTGTATTAATGGGCATTGCCAAAATATATGCTCAAAATCTGCTGGAGAATGCCAACAGTCCACCGAGTCAGAAGCATAGATCTTGGGAAGTCTGGCTGGAGTGTAATAAATCCGATGGAGAATTTTATATTGAATGAGGCGGTCCCTGGAAGACACCAAAAATTTAGAGGGGCAATCCCACATATTCTAATCATCACCTTGAAAATTGGGTATCACAGACATCCACCACTCCCTGCACTTTTCAATAGATTTAGGTCTAACAGTAAACAATTCTTTATAGACTTTGGACAGCTTCTTAGGGAGTTGTTCCAATGCCAGCAACTGTTCCAGGTCTGAGGAGTGGATCTGTAAAGCAGTGCTTCCAAAACTAAGAAAGGAAAGCATGGCGCAGTTGCAGGTAGCAGAAAAAATATAAATCGCCAAGTTTAAATTTGGATTTAAGTTCATTAAATGTAAGCAGCAGCCTGCTTCCTACAAGAGGTCATGATGTTAAAAGGGGGATTTTTCAACCAATAATAATAAGTTACATACAACATTAAGGCTGTCAGACTAGTGATCTTGTCACTGAACGCAAACCACCAGCAACAGCATCACTACAATGTACACTTACCTGCTGTACAACCCTGCTCCTCAGAGGTGATATGTTCAGAGGGATTTAGCAGTGAAGCAACACCTTACTGGTCTGGCCCGGTTGTTTTTTTTTTTTTAAATAGCCGGGTGCCGGCAATTGCAACCGCAATCAATTTAAATGTGATTTGACTCGCTTTTTTTTTCTTTGGAAATGCCATTTTTGCTGCAGCAGGTTCTATACATGCTACAGATGCGCCAGTTTATAGGCAGACTAAGGGAACCCCCCAGGCACTATAGTTAAAGGAATTTGTAATTTTTATTGTTTCACTTTAAGCATCATCAAAATCACTGCTCCTTTAGAAACAATCTTTTTTTAAAACATTTTTTGCATAGATACATGTCCCCCAGAGCAGTACCCGGACCCTTCAAAATGGGGACTTTTGATTTCTCATGTTCGGCTCCCATAAACTTCAATGGAGTTTGCAGTTTGGGGCAGAACTTTTCCCCTGTTCAGGAGTTCTGCTGCGAACCGAACAGGGGGGTGTTCAGCCCATTTTTACACTGCATTTCAATGGTCAGATTTTCTTGATGCCAAACAATTCTAAGCAGATACTAATTCAATTTAAAGTGTAAATCTTTTTAACACTATATCACATCACATTAAAAGCACCTATGATCTCACCTGACTGGACACCTCATACTCCACATGTTTGAGAAACAAGCCTTTCTTTTCCGGGATGAGCTCCACCTGCACTGTATCATGACCCAGTAATTCCTGCAATGTATATGTCAGCATCAGAGGACTCCCCTGGGTCCCCTCCATCGTGCAGCATTCGAGGTGTTAGAGCCCAACCTGTAAGAAGATTTAGCTTTTCAGTTTAGTTGTCCGCACAAATGAATGATCACATATTGCTTCAAGCAATATTGCATTACATACTGTAGCTCCTTACTGCAGCCAAACAAAGCTTTACTTACGGTAAACTTAGAACCAGCTGCACAAGTTGTGTTTTAACAGCAATAATAACCTAGTGCATCCTATACAAAAGGTATTTGTCACACAAAGGTGAAAGTCTGCCCTTGCACCCATTAACTATGTTACATATGAAGGGTATAAACTAAGCTACAGCAAGTGTATTTAAATGGTCCTATCACATACACATTACAACACATTACCAAAGTTGCTTAGTGGTTAGCAGATACGAATCCTGGTTAGGACACTACGTAGCTACATGGAGTTTGTATCCATGGATTTCCTCCCACACTCCAAAAGACATGCTGGTATGTTAATTGGAACCTGTCCAGATTGGCCCTTTCTTTTTTATATAACTGACATACTTAGTTGATTATAGGTATTTTCTTTTTTTTTTTTTTTTTAGCACCAACAGTTTAAGCAGAGCTTTACATACTGTACATTCACATCAGTCCATGCTCTCAAGGAGCTAACAATCTAAGGTCTCTATCTCACATGCATATATACACATAGTAGGGCCATTCATATTCTCTGAAAAATGGCCAAGAAATCATAAATTCTGCCAGGGTATGTAAACTTATGAGCAGAACTGTATACGATGAAGTCACCTACAGGGGATTGCACATACATAGCAGCACGCTTTATTTCCCTTTTCTATGTCCATATACTGTGCACTACCCCTTGGAAGTGTCAGAGCTTGCCTGCTCACTCCTGCCCCCTACCTTCCTTCTGGCCATTCATGCCGATGAATTGTTCCTTTGGCAATGTGTACGAGACCACAGGCTCCATCGCTACCAAGAAGTTCTGGAGCTTAGCCTATTAAGAGCAGCCTGGCATTTGGGCACTGTGTGGGACAATGAAAGCTGGTGCAGCTTTCTATTTAAATTGGCATAGTCATTTTAAAAGAAGGCTTGCAATAAGTGTCACCCTACTTAAAATAAAACCTTTACTGAGAGATATATGGAGACCAATGTTGCTCACACATTAACTCCTGAAAATGCTAGTTGCTTGGGTGTCATTGGTCAACAGCAGGGGTGCAGATTCAGGAACTCAAACCCAGAAATATCACCACTAGGGGGCTCCCAGGAAACTGACAGATTATATATTTCTTCAGCTTCCACCAAAAGCTGTCTGTTTTGGGTGACTTACTCTCTAGTGGAAAATCAGTCAGATGAAAAATGATTTCAGTGTTGTACAGAACATAGTAGTACAGAAATAATTTTTACTTTTTATATTCACTCTATGGCTGTCATACATTCAGCAGTGAAAAGTCAACAGTTCTGCATCTTCTATTTAAATGTCCCTTGCTGTACAGAAGAGGCAATACAGCTGGAGCCGTTACGATCACTATAGCTAAATGAATGATTTATTTTTTGATTGATCTCTTTTGACATTACAGTCGAGAACTCATACAACTGATTGTCTACTACACATGGGGGAGTGGATTTCAATCAATTGTTAAGATACAAATTATCGATTGTAACTCGGTTTCCACCATGTAATCTCATAATCTGATTTATCTAAATACGATTGTATTTATAAACCAAGTATTTCATTGCTGCTGATGAATGATGGATACATTTTTGCCCTGGCCAGTCAACTTTTTGATTGCATCCCCCATCTAAATTGAATCTAAATCTTTCAGAGGGGAAGTTTTTTTGTTTTTTTTAAAGGGGTAACTTTATTGAATATAAATTAACATTACAGCATGCAGCATACAATGAAAACAAGCAGTGTTCTTATATCAAAGAGTTTTCAGAGGGGAAGTTATGCCTTTTCAATTGTTTGCAGATTCAATCATTTTGATCAAATTGCACATTGATAAGATAATAAAACTGAAGTGTGTGTAGCCGCTTTAAACACTTCAAGTAATTTGTCTTCAATCAGAACTTAAAAAGGGGTGCCCCCAGGGAAAGCAGCTTTCCCTGGGGGGCACCCGTGCGGGCTTGCTCCCGAGTCCCACTGCTGCGTGCATTGACTCAGACAGCGGGACTCAGCCCTGCCCCCTGCTGCCATGTCACTGGATTTGATTGATAGCAGCGTGAGCCAAAGGCTCCGCTGCTATCAATCTGTCCAATGAGGAGAATAGACAGCGGCTGGAGCAGCTGTGCTTCTGCACATCGCTGGATCGGGTTCAGGTAAGAAAAAGGGGGTGGGGGGTGTCTGAGGGCGCAGCTGCAGCACAGAAGGTTTTTCCCCTAATGCATGGAGGTGCATTAAGGTGAAAAACCTCGCGGCTTCACTAAAACCACTTTAATTTGGACATCAACAGATCTGAAGTAATGTTACTTTATCTAATATGTGATTAAAGCAGATGTAAAGGCTGAATTTTTGTTTTAAATAAAAACAACAAATATGTTTTATTTGCCTGCTTTTTGCAAGTGTATTGCCCAGAGCAGCCCCAGATCTCCTCTTCTGGGGTCCCCAGCGGCGCTGTCTGCTCTGCCTCTTCTCTGAGTGCTCCCACAGCAAGCTGTGTGCTATTGGGGCACTCATGTAGGTGCACTCCCGAGCCGGCTGTGTGCATCCGATCCCTCTGTACAGGATTTTTTTTTTTTCTGTACAGGATTTTATTGACAGCAGCAGAAGCCAATGGCTTCTGCTGCAGCCTCTGTGTCCTACATGAAGAGGGAGAGAGAGCAGTGCTGCTGCAGATAGGCATAGCCATGGATCGATAGAGGAGCCAGGTAAAGAATTGGGGTGGGGGAGCCACTGATCATGAAAGTTTTTTTTCTTGCATCAAAACACATTCTACATTTATCTAGCTGAGGCCTCCACCAGCTTCCTGTTCAACTGACCCCCCCCCCCCCATCCATCTCAGTGCTTTTCAATGCTTGCCTTTAGATCCAGGCAAGGACTATGCTAAGGACCTGTACATTGTTACCAGCCAAGTGTTGCAGCCATCCTCTTTGTTACCCGCATTCTCAAATCAGAAAATTATAATAAAAAAGAAAAGAAAAAAAAAGCCCCTGAAGAAAGTAGAAGAGTTAAATAACATGGAAGACCTAGTGCTGTCCACCCGTAACCAACATGAGCTCTACTCCAACACCTGGACCAACTGGAACAAGTGTCTATATTCTGATGACGGCACGGTCCTCTTAGACCCAAATTCCTGACATTCCAACGATGGTGTACTATTCCTCCCACTGACACAAATGATGGGGCACTATTGCTCCACTGGCACACAACGAGGCACTATTCCTCCCACTGACACCAACAATGGGGCACTATTCTTCCACAGGCACCAACAATGGGGCACTATTCATCTACTGACACCAACAATGGGGGAATATTCCTCCCACTGACACAAACAGGGCACTATCCTCTTAGACCCAAATTCCTGACATTCCAACGATGGTGTACTATTCCTCCCACTGACACCAACAATGGGGCACTATTCTTCCACAGGCACCAACAATGGGGCACTATTCATCCACTGACACCAACAATGGGGGAATATTCCTCCCACTGACACAAACAGGGCACTATTCTTATACTGACACCAACAATGGGGCACTATTCCCCCCACTGACCCCAATGATGAGGCATTATTCCTCCCACTGACACTAATGAAGGGACCCTATTCCTCCCACTGACACTAATGGTGGTGCACTATTCCTTCCCCCGACACCAACCATGGGGCAATCCTCCTTCCCCTAATGCCAAAGATGCACAGTTTACTCCCACAAATGCCAGGACAATTCCAATTTCCAATGGCCACAGACCCCCCCCCCCCTCCCAAAGTCTGAAGAACAGTAAACTGGCCATTTGTTTAGAAAGTTTGGAGACCCCTGCTGTAGGCCAAATGCTGATGTTTGTGAATTATGTTGTATGCCCTGTAAGCTTTAAAAATTGCCTGCTGTTGAATTGCTTCTTTACGGTGTATTTTTACTCATGGGTCCAAATGTTGCATGGACAATTTGCGTATGACCAGCTGTGGACATCAGATTTGTACTATGTACAATCAATGGCTGACTCCTCCACAGTTTGCATGCATCTGCTCATCTGAGTGATTACAAAGGAATAGAGTCTCCGACCGACCCTGGGTGTAGTGTGCTGAATTTTGGTTTAACACAAACTGACTCCTGCTAATTAGCAGTTTGCATGCAGCCATAGGACAGAGTGATGCTGCATCTGCAGGCGGCGTTTAGTCACCTCTGGACACATGAAACTACGCGTCCCTGGTGGCCCAAGTTAATGGACACTATATATACCAAAAGTACGGTATTGGGATGCCTGCCTTTACCCGCACATGAACATTAATGGCATCCCAGTTAATCCGTAGGGTTCAATATGGAGTTGGCCCACCCTTTGCAGCTGTAACAGCTTCAACTCTTCTGGGAAGGCTGTCCACAAGGTTTAGGAGTGTGTCTATGGGAATGTTTGTCCATTCTTCCAGAAGAGCATTTGTGAGGTCAGGCACTGATGTTGAACAAGAAGGCCTGGCTTGCAGCTTCCAACGCTAATTCATCCTAAAGGTGGTCTATCAGGTTGAGGTCAGCACTGTGCAGGCCAATCAAGTCCCTCCACCCCAAACTCGCTCATCCATGTCTTTATGGACCTTTCTTTGTGCACTGGTCCAAATTATTTGGTGGGGGGGGGGGGGGGGGGGATTATG
>BLSH010015614.1:1744574-1759698 GCA_018402905.1 Glandirana rugosa
AATCCCACTATCCATCTCCCCAGTTTTTTCCCTGAAATTTACTTCGGATGCCGAAGGTAGGGCCCAAGTAAGTATATCTATTTTTCCCCGAAAACTGCATTACCCTGAAATTTACTCTGTGTGCCCAATACTTTTTTGTACGCAAAAATAACTCCGTTAAAAGTAATTTCGCCTCAAGGTGGGTGGAAAAATTGGGGAGTGATGGATAATCGTTTACCCAGTATGTAATTATTTACCGTGTAGAAAAAAAAAAAAAAGTTCATGAATGTAAAAATAAACTCGTAGAAGTCAGGCGAGGAGGAGAGAGCTTGCGCCGGGCGGCGTAGTGAAGGACATACGTTACAGAGGACCCTAATGTAAGTACTTGAAAAAAAAAAAAAAGATGTGCCATTTATTAATGTATGACCCATTTGCTAATAGGTAGTGAGGGGTTAAAAAGGTGGGTGGAACTCCGCTTTAATGAAAATTGCCTCAATAAAAACGCATGTTTTTTCATAACCCGTGTGTCTCATTTAAAGTCCCATTACGTCAAAAGCCCCTTTTTATCTATATGAATGAACCCGGGATGGAAGCCGTAGGCTTCATTTAAAGTCCCTTTTTTGACCCCTCTACCTATCACCCTAATAAATACACCCCCGCCCCTCCCCCAATCACGTGTCAAAAAGATCTGTATAACTAGCTATTTTTAATCTGCTCCGGTCATGTGATCCTGATGGAACACTCAATTACAGCTGTGAATTCCAAGAGGCATGAAGTCACCCATAGGCTTCAATGGCCTAGCGGTTTGCCAGTGCTCCTTCCTCTCCCCTGCAGCAACAATGGGGAGCCAGAGCCGTGGGAAGATGTGACCAGGCCAGTATACAGTAGGTAAGTACATACATCTTTCTTTATACAGAGCAGGCAGGATAGGTAGGAGGGGGAGGAAAGGAACATTTTTAAAGGCCAGTTTACACCACAATTTTGCGATCCAAATGTCCATGGTGTGCACTTTAAGCCTTCTGGTGCATTTTTATGCACTTTCATGCATTCGGGCATTTTGCTGCGCTCCAGAGGTGTTCCATGCAGCATGTTCTACTTTTGTTGACTGCACTTGTGTGAATTATGCCTTTGGAATCCATGTTAACTACTGTCCATGCATTTTTGATGCAGATTAAAAACGCATTTAACTGCATGTGGTGCAAAATGGCCTAATACATAGTCCTAAGCTTTTTTTTCCTCACTTTAACTCTATACACTCCTAATTCTAAATTCAAAAGTGCATAGAAACTGCATCAATGTATGTCAAAACTCATGTCGATGCACCTACCTAATGCTAGAACAGAAAGAAAAGAAAAAAAAAAATCTCCAAAATAGAGATGCATTTAAAATTAAATGAAATTTTGGCGGCCAAAAAAAAAAGTTTCAGCATTTTGCCAATAAGAGAAAAAAGTGCCAGTTATGGTGCTGAAAATGCACAAGATTTTGCCACAATTTCACCAATTTTACTGTGCTTATGGTGTGTTTTTCATAAGGCACATGACTCAGAAACTGCATCAAAAACTTAAAGTGGTTGTCAACCCGTGACAACCCCTTTAACCTACAGGTAAGCCTAGAATAAGGCTTACCTGTAGGTGCCCTGCATATCTCCTAAACCTGCACGGTTCAGGAGATATACACTGTACTGTCATTGCTAACGTCATTCGCCACATGTGCAGTGAAGAAACGGCCCGCTGCGCCATTTCTTCACTTCCTTCCTACCGTGACTTGCGTCTTCCTCGCGCATGCACGGGAGTGATGTCACATGACTCTGGCCAGTCACAGAGCCGGAGTCACTGCCCCAGAAGAGGGGCTGAAGATGGACACTGCCTGCACAGGGGACATCGCTGGACATCGCAGGCTTCGTTTGCAGGTAAGTGATGCATAGTAGCCCATTATGCTTTTACTTTGCAGGGGAATATAGAGGAAGTAAACCCCATCAGGGTTTACTTCCTCTTTAACACAGGTGTGTTATTGATGCGTTCTTGCTGCATTTTCATTTCAATGGGGAGGTGCGTTTTCTTTAACTGACCAAAAATGCAGCAAGCAGGATTTTTAACAACACAACAGAAGCGCAACGGATCAGTGTGAAGACATACATAGAATTTAAAGGGATATATTTTTCTTGAGCTTTTCTTGTGCAAAAGGTGCTGACAAATTCATATTCATGATATTTATTAAAAAGTCACACAATTTTATATATATATATATTTTATTTTTTTTAACTGTCATTTTCCGTTGTCAGCCAAGTGCATCCTGCATTTTTCGGCACCAAAATTTTGATTCGGTGCATCTCTACTCCATACTTTTAATTTTTTTATATTTTGGATTAGCATAGTTCATATACATTTGCACATAAGATAAGGTTACATAGTTAGTCAGGTTGAAAAAAGACACAAGTCCATCCAGTTCAACCAAAAAAAAAAAAAAGCATTTTTATACATATATACACACACACACACACACACACACACACACATATACACATTTTATATATATACATATATATACATACATACACAACCAAATAATCCCATATACAATCCTTCACCCACAGTTGATCCAGAGGAAGGCAAAAAACCCCAGCAAAGCATGGATCCAATTTGCTATAACGGGGGAAAAAATTCCTTCCTGATTCCCTGAGAGGCAATCGGATTCACCCTGGATCAACTTTACCTAAAAATGTTAGTACCCAGTTATATTATTTACATTAAGGAAAGAATCCAGGCCTTTTTTAAAGAAATCAACTGTGCTGGCCAAAACCACCTCTGGAGGGAGTCTTTTCCACATTTTCACAGCTCTTACTGTGAAGAAACCTTTCCGTATTTGTAGATGAAATCTTTTTTCCTCTAGACGTAAAGAGTGCCCCCTTGTCCTTTGTGATGACCTTAAAGTAAATAACTCCACACCAAGTTCACTATATGGACCACTTATATACTTGTACATGTTGATCATATCCCCCCTTAATCGACTCTTCTCAAGTGAGAATAAATTCAGATCCTCTAATCTTTCCTCATAGCTGAGCTCCTCCATGCCTCTTATTAGTTTGGTTGCCCTTCTCTGCACTTTCTCCAGTTCCCTGATATCCTTTTTGAGAACAGGTGCCCAAAACTGAACTGCATATTCCAGATGAGGTCTTACTAATGATTTGTACAGGGGCAAAATAATGTCTCTATCTCTGGATGACCTCTCTTAATACAAGAAAGGATTTTGGTTGCTTTGGAAACCGCAGCTTGGCATTGCATGCCATTATTAAGCTTATGATCTACCAAAAAAACCCAGATCCTTCTCCACTATGGATTCCCCCAGTTGTACTCCCCCTAGTATGTACGGTGCATGCATATTCTTAGCCCCCAAGTGCATAACTTTACATTTATCAACATTAAACCTCATTTGCCACATAGTCGCCCAATTAGACAGTGCATTGAGGTTGGCTTGTAAGTTGGAGACATCCTGAAAGGAAGTTATTCCACTGCATAGCTTGGTGTCATCTGCAAACACTGAAATTGTACTTTTAATCCCAGACCCTATATCATTTATAAATATATTGAAAAGTAAGGGTCCCAACACTGAACCTTGGGGTACACCACTGATAACCTTAGACCATTCAGAATAAGAATCATTAACCACTACTCTCTGAATTCGGTCTTTTAGCCAGTTTTCTATCCATTTACAAACTGATCTTTCCAAGCCTGTGGACTTCACCTTACACATTAGCCGTGTGTGGGAAACGGTGTCAAACGCTTTTGCAAAATCCAAGTATACCACGTCCACAGCCACCCCTCTGTCTAAGGTTTTACTTACCTCCTCATAAAATGAAATCAGGTGATTAGCAAAAAAAAAAAAAAAAAAAAAAATATAATAATAATAATAATAATAATAATAATAATAATAATATATATATATATATATATCTCTTATAAAAGAAGTATGATAGCCTATCAATATCAATGTTTTATTTTCATTCAGTCAGTGCATACAAAGCGGATGGAGGAATCCTTCCCGCTGGGACATTGTACTCTTGCTGCTGTTAGAATACACTGAGCAGCGGCTGCAGCTACTGATCTTAGACACACACTCTGGCTTAATTCACACTGGCAGCAGAGGGCTGGTGAAAACAGGTGGCAGTTGCTTGTTTTATTGCTTCTCCCGACTGCTCACCTCCAAATTCATACGGCAGCCAGAGGGGTGAGTTCACATTGTCGCAATTGTGGCAATGGGCAAACTCAACCACTGAAATCAACAGGACCATCATGCCAAGCGTAGCTATGGCAGCTGCGGCGTGGAAGGAAAAGATCCCCCTGGGCATTGAAAAACAAGAATGCAAGAGACAGCGGCATCACCTTCTAAACATCTGTAAACCGCAGGGGATCACTTTTCAGAGGACAGTGGGGTCTGCCATCTAGGTGAAAGAGGCCTTAAAAAGTTAAAAAGCAAGCCTTGCATCTCAACTAGAGTAGCCTTGTCAGGAGAGCAAAGATACAAGGAAAGGACAAAGGGAAAGGGTATCCCTTCTGGGTGGTCTTTATTGTATCTTTTTGTTCTTCCTATTTTTTGTCCTGGTGTCACAGAGCGCATAAAATACCAACAGACATTCCAACTTTAAAACAGACAGCCCTGTTTAAAAATAAAATGAATGTTTTTCTTCATAATAGAAATGTTAAATCCACCTTTCAGAATACCCATCCAACCCAGTTATATTCTACACTTCTTTCTCTGGCACATGTGCACCTTCCTTCCTACACGCAGACTTGGGAGACAGAACTTCAGACTACTATTACTTCCGACCAAAGGGAAAGGCGTTTCATTTTAAATCATAAAATTGTCAGTAGCAAAAAATGACTAAAGCGGTTGTAAACCCTTTCCAACCAGTTTCTTGGATATAAGAATAAGTGCAGCCTATAGTACGGTTTGCTATGTTTTTAATGCTTCTTACCCTGCTTGCTTTCAGTGTAATACAAACTCCGAACGTCAGTCATTTTTTCATCTTTCCATCTATTAAATCCTCTGCCCTTGTTGTTTTAACTTTGGATAGTAAAACGTTTTTTTTTCTGCCAGTAAATACCTTATACAGCCAGGAAGGGAGTGAGGGAGGAGTCATAAGAGGGCCAATGAGAGCTGCAGATCTGGACGTGTGCCTATGTGTATCTGTGTAAATCCAGGAAGTGAACAGGCAGCAGCTTCAGTTGCCCACAGTTAAAATGGATGCAGCCAGACTAAAGCCTTGTACAGATCAAGTAGCGTCACCAGCACACCAGGATCTTCACATGAGTCCAATCTTTAATAAAATGATCACATCATTACAGCAAAGAGCGATGTTTCGGAGCCGCACAGGACCCCTTCTTCAGGAATGTGACCCTATATAAGCCTCATACACACCCGCAAATTGTTGGCCAACCGAACGTCCAACTTTTGTCAAAACTGGCTGTTGGCGGTTGTGTCTAGCGTACTGATTGTTGTCAAGTAATCGGCCAACAAAGCCGAACGTAGTGACGTGTTACAAGCGAATAAAGAGGAAGTTCAAGTGAAAGTAATTTGTGAACTGGAGCAAAGGTTTACATGGCCGAACACTTCCTGGATTGCGAGCATGTGTGTTTGCACTTCCAACTTTTGGTTGGGCCAACTGCTGTATACACGAGCCAACAATCGGCCAACAAAAGTTTTCTAGTCTTGTCAGCCAACTTCTGTTGGACGATAATTGGAAATCGGCTGTAGAATCGTGTGTACTAACCGTCGGATAATCGGCCAACAGGCTGTTGGATGACCATTGTTGGGCGATAATCGTACCGCATGTACGGGCCTTTAGTGGAGGGGAAATTTCTGCAGCATATTTGGCAAGTACAGAATGACAGTATATATAAAATAATATGCAAAGTGGTTAGAGGGAAGCTTCTGAATGGCAAAGATGTTTTTATTACAAATTATGTCAGCAGACTGCAGTTCCTCTAAGTTGCTCTTAAATGTCACCAGTGCATGCGCGGTTAAGCCCTTATTTACCAGCAGGCTTATGCTGCCGGAAAAATGCTGTGTATATGCTGGGGCTGCGTCATTTCCTAATAACGGCATCAGCCCCAAGATACTCCCATTGAGAAGCTGAGTCTGGACCCCATGTGAATCGCTACATCACAGGGGTTGTGGAGAGGAGACAAGGCTTCAGGGAATAATGCGCACGGGCACATACAATGGGAGGGTCCCTCTATAGGGTTTAGTGGCAGCAAGGTAGTAAACAGTGCAATTCAAATAACATACCAATTTCTTTCTTTCAAAATGTATTGTGCGTTTCCATAAATAATTTATACAATAAAAACATGAGCTCTGGTTGTGCGGACAAGGGACTTGGGCATCATTAAACAATATTACAGTGTGAAACATAAGGATCGCATACGATACAGCCGAGGCTGCATCAATTCTCCAACGCGTTTCAACCATTAAGAGGTGTGTAGGTCTTCCTCAGGAGGAAGTGTTATATTTGCCACTGGACATTGACTTTGAGGCACCAGTCCCAGAAACCAGAGCAAAGTTTAAAAACAGGTCAGCGGTGAATGGAACAACATAGGCTGTCCCCGCTCACGTGGCTCGATACCCAGCCTCAGTACCAAGGCTTGTAAGTGGCCATGCGTCTGTTCCCTCCTTGGAGGGATAAAGCAAGCTATGCCATATAGATTTAGTCCTGTATTGAATTAATGAAATTAATACTGTATCAGATTTATTTGTGCTGGGGAATAAGGGCATGGGTCTCCCCACGAAACACAAATTTTGTGTATAAATGTTCATATGGACAATCTCATAATTGGTTAAAAAAGTATACACTTTCCTGTCCTATCCGGATTCTTTTTTGTCCCTCTATGTGTAACTTATTATATTGATTCTAACTTAGTTAAAATTAAGAAGCTCTTAGTGCGCACAGGCGGGATTATAGCGACAGCTACATACAAAGGGCGGAAATAGATCACTGTATAGACATGGAAGACAGCAGTAATAATGGCGATGGCAAGATACAAGTGGGAGCGTTCACAAAACCTTATATTATAAACAAGTAAGCAGGTTTTTTTGGCATACTATATAATAGCATTTGATTGCTTGATTGAAAACACCTAAATTAAGTTATATATTGCGATTTTTGTTACATAGTCTGAGTTTACAACCACTTTAAGGGCTCACGCACACTGCAGCTCAAAAAAATAAAGCTACTTTTACAGGCATTTGAGCTTTTATCCTTCTGCCTAAAAGCTTGATGAAGCTGGGGCTTTTGTGAGCCCTTTTGCGTGTTTTCATTGAGCTTCTTCAAGCTTTTTTTGAGCACAAGCATTTCTTTTTCACAAACCCTCCCCTCAGCTCATCTTATCTTATCTTTTTTTTGTGCATTTTCAAGCTTCTTTGAGCTTTTTCACACTTTTTCCTGCGTTTTTGGGCACTTAGGCGTCTGCTTTTCTGCTTGGAAGCTCCTCTCAAAAACATGAGTTTGGTGGGGTTTTTTTCTGCCTGTAACAGCTTATGCCTGTAAAATCCTGAAAAAGCCATAGTGTGCATGGACACAGTGGCAAACATGTAGGGGAGTTTCCAGGCAGAAAAAAAAAAAAAAGAGCTCAAAAAAGCTCAAAAGCCTGTAGGAGCCACTTCTTTGAGATGCAGTGTGCACGAGCCTTTATACTACCAAGGGGATAGTACAGATTTCCTGCTATACTCCACCAGTTTAACCCTATCCTTCCAGATACACGTTGGAGAGGTCATGGGTCTCCAGGGACAATTCCCCACATTTGGTGGGACTGCCCCCCAATGCAGGCATTCTGGACAAATATCTTTACTGAAAAATTATGGAGACTCACGCCCCTAAATCCTCAGACAGTGCTTCTCTCACTGATCCCAGGCCCGGTTAAATCAGCCAAGACATCTCGAGTCACTTTCTTGCAGCAACCAGGGTGGTCATACCCCATTATTGGAAATCTAAAACCATACCTTCCCTGGCAGAGTGAGAGATTGAACTGGACTCAGGAACCTAGAATGCTTGGTGTCTCAGGGAAAATGATAGGGAACAGCAGTATAGAAATACCTGGGCCTCTTGGTCTATGTTTAGATGATCAGCATTTACAGACTGGATTTTGGAAGACGACTCTTCTGGACCGCCCTAGCCATGAAGGAGGATTTTTATACACCACATTCTGTACTTCCCTATATTACTTTTCCACCTTCCCCTGCCTCATTTAAGTGGTTGTCAACCATTGACAACCACTTTAACCTACGGGTAAGCCTATAATAAGGCTTACCTGTATATCTCCTAAACCTGTACAGTTTAGGAGATATGCGGTGTACTTCCATGTGCCCACATCATCGGGGCACATGGAAATGGCCTCCGTGCCGTTCCTTCACTGAGATCATGCCGCGACTGGCAGCTCCCGTCACAGAGCCGGAGATCGCGGCCCCGGAAGGAAGAGGGGCAGAAGATGGACGCGGCCTGGAGCGAAGACAGCGCGGGCTTCCAATGCAGGCAAGTGCCACATAATGGGCTAATATGCAATTCATACTAACCCATTATGCTTTTACATTGCAGGGTAATAAAGATGAAGTAAAAGCCATCAGGGTTTACTTCCTCTTTAAGGCAAACCACAGCAGGTACACTGCTCTGAACACCAGGGACCAACCAATTCAATATGGGTTAGGCACATCCAAATCAGGTGCTCTGGCTCATGATGTACCTCCTTCATCCAATGGGTAAGCAATAGATTAGCAGCAAAAGAGCCGGCACACTGACAGCATGATCTTGAAAATATTTGTTCTGTTTATTCCATAACAATATTTGAGGAACACGCAGATGCATTGTCATCCGTTTTTCCATAGAGTTGCATTGATGTCCGTTTTTCATCCATCAACGGATGGATGAAAAACGGACAAACGGTCTGTATGTGTGAAAGGGGCCTTAGCATTTAATTCATCCCCGATTCCTCTTTTCATATTCCAAGGTTTAATTTTCACCTTCTAAATGAGTACAACACAACTTCTAACCATTTTTCAGAAGCAATTTTGAGCTGCTTTTCTTTTTTTTTTTAAACCTCCCCAGTTTGATAAATCTGGATTGGGATGATTCGAGAACAGTGTGTCCCCCTCTATCGGATTGCTCTATCAATGATAAAGCCAAACTAAATCCTTCCATCCTTTTCAGGCAGGGAAGCTGCCATCTTAAGGTAGAGCTACAGGCAAAACCTTTTTTAAAAAAAGTTTGGAAAAAGAAAGGGGGGGATAGAACCCCCTGTCATTTTATTTTTCACCATCCGTGCCCCATTTTGGAGATATCCCTTTACTTCCTGTCCCATAACCAAACAGGAAGTGAGAGGAAATCCCTGCAAATTAAGGGAATCCCTTGGGCACCCCCAGGTCACCAGAACTAGCATCCCCATTAAAAGATTTCCCCTCCATTACTAACCCAAAATTTGGGATTTTCTTTTACATTCACTTTCAATGATAATGGTAAACATGACAAATAGAGAGGGACACAGACAGCAATAACACCTGGATAGGTGTTCTAATCCCTCTGCACATGAGATCAGTTATGACACCAGGCGATGGTTTGAACGTTTGGTTAACAGCATAAGCAAATGTGACAGTTAACTGTGTTTTTGAGGCCGTTAATTGATGGATTTACTTCTGCTTTAACTTTATCATGTTATAATCTGTTGCATTGTTTTCCTCACTAATGTGATTTCACAAAGTTTGAAGATATTCAGGGCCTCATACCCCTCGCGATTTCAAAGCGGTGTGGGAAAGGCACAGGATTTGCTGCGTTACCTGCGCTGCATATACAGTGGCTTGAAAAAATATTCATACCCCCTTGAAAATTTTCCACATTTTCTCATGTTACAACCAACAACGTAAATGTATTTTATTGGGATTTTATGTGATAGATCAACACATAGTGGCACATAATTGTGAAGTGAAAGGAAAATGATAAATGCCATTCAACATTTTTTACAAATAAAAATGTGAAAAGCATGGCATGCATTTGTATTCAGCCCCCTTTACTCCGATACCCCTAACTAAAATCTAGTGGAACCAATTGCCTACAGCCCTGGTTCACACTTGTGCGATGAGGTTAGCGGTGCAATTCCAGAGTCGGTTCCCGCATCGCACCTCTCCCGCAGGCAGTTCACACTGCCTTTTGCGAACCGCTGTGAGTGTCAATAAAATGTTAACAGATTTGTTCAAAGATCACGGTGCGAACTGTGAACTCGCACAGGAATCAGATCGCATAGGTGAGAACATCCATGCAATCCGATTCCAGTGCGGGATAAAAAAAGGCTCCTGCACCTTTTTTGGTGCGAATCTAATGCGAGTTCAGCCATACAACTGAATGGCTCAACTCTCATATGATCGGCACCTGCGGTACAGGTGTGAATCACGTGCAATCTCTTAGATCAGTAGTGTAAACCCGGGCTCAGAAGTCACCTAATTCGTAAATAGAGTCCACCTGTGTGTAATTTAATCTCAGTATGAATACAGCTGTAATGTGAAGCCCTCAGAGGTTTGTTAGAGAACCTTAGTGAACAAACAGCATCATGAAGGCCAAGGAACACACCAGACAGGTCAGGGATAAAGTTGTGGAGAAGTTTAAAGCAGGGTTAGGTTATATAAAAATATCCCAAGCTTTGAATATCTAACTGAGTACTATTCAATCTATCATCCAAACATGGAAAGAGTATGGCACAACTGCAAACCTACCAAGAGATGGCCGTCCACCTAAACTGGCAGGCCGGGAAAGGAGAGCATTAGTCAGAGAAGCAGCCAAGAGGCCCATGGAAACCCTGGACGAGCTGCAGAGATCCACAGCTCAGGTGGGAGAATCTGTCCACAGGACAACTATTAGTCGTGCACTCCACAAATCTGGTCTTTATGGAAGAATGGCAAGAAGAAAGCCATTGTTGAAAGAAAGCCATAAGAAGTCCCGTTTGCAGTTGGCGAGAAGCCATGTGGGGGACACAGCAAACATGTGGAAGAAGGTGCTCTGGTCAGATGGGACCAAAATTGAACTTTTTGGCCTATAAGCAAAACGTTATGTGTGGTGGAAAACTAACACTGCACATCACCTTGAACACACCATCCCCACCGTGAAACATGGTGGTGGGCAGCATCATGTTGTGGGGGTGCTTTTCTTCAGCAGGGACAGGTAAGCTGGTCAGAGTTGATGGCAAGATGGATGGAGCCAAATACAGGGCAATCTTAGAAGAAAACCTGTTAGAGTCTGCAAAAGACTTATCCTGCTGGAAGGTGAACCCCCGTCCCAGTCTCAACGACCCTAAACATACAGCCAGCGCTACAATGTAGATCAAACATATTCATGTGTTAGAATGGCCCAGTCAAAGTCCAGACCTAAATCCAATTGAGACTCTGTGGCAAGACTTGAAAATTGCTGTTCACAGACGCTCTCCATCCAATCTGACAGTGTTTGAGTTATTTTGTAAAGAACGGGCAAAAATGTCACTCTCTAGGATGTGCAAAGCTGGTAGAGACATCCCCAAAAAGACTTTCAGCTGTAATTGCAATGAAGGTATTGAATACAAATGCACGCCACACTTTCACACATTTAATTGTAAAAAATCTGGAAAACCATTTATCATTTTCTTTCCACTTCACAATTATGTGCCACTTTGTGTTCGTCTATCACATAAAATACATTTACAAGTTTGGTTGTAACATGACAAAATGTGGGACATTTCAAGGGGTATGAATACTTTTTCGAGGCACTGTAACTATTGCAGATTTCTACCTCACTTTTGAACCTATTAACTGTTATACAAAATCCTTAAGAAAATCAACTTGAACTACCAATGTTAAATCCAGATGACTCCTCGCAGGGTAATTCCAATGTATGCACACCTGTCATTTACTTAGCTAAAGCTCTCAGTTAGTCAGCACTCCCACCCAGGGTGGAGGCCCCAACGCAAACTCCTACATATTTATATGGACTTTAAAGCTTTCCTTTAACAAGACCTCTTTTCATACAGAAGGGGAGGAAATGAGCATCTGTGCTTATAAATCTCTAATGCAGAGAATTCTAAAAATACCTTACACCAACCAGCAAGGGAATAGAACTTCTAATAGCTACTTATTCAAACTACATTTTATGCTGTGTGTGGGTAAACTGGAAGACGGCTGAGACTTTCTACACCTTTATATGTACAATGTGAAGAAAGGAAACAGTGATGTTGCCCCGAGCAACCAAAAGGATGTCAACTGTTGTTCTAACTGTACTAGAGAAGTCGGGGCTCATTCACATTGGCATAGAGGGTTGTACACCATTTACAAGGAGCCTATCTCTGGGCCCGCAAGTAACAGGTGTTTGCATACACATCCGAGCATGCGCTGTATGCTGGTAACCACACATCCGATTATTTACTTACCGTATATACTCGGGTATAAGCCGAGTTTTTCAGCACATTTTTTGTGCTGAAAAAGATCCCCCTCGGCTTATACCCGAGTCAGTGTCTGCGGGTGATCAGTAGCATTCTCTACATTCCAATGTGATTAGTCACAAGCACAGAACGGCTCTTAGAAGCAGCACAGCTCTGTTTAATGTGAAACTACCTTACTCATCCCTTATGTGTTCTGGCTAAAATCCCTGTGTCCTGGCTAAAATCCCTGTGCCCTGGCTAATATCCCTGTGCCCTGGCTAATATCCCTGTGCCCTGGCTAATATCCCTGTGCCCTGGCTAATATCCCTGTGCCCTGGCTAATATCCCTGTGTCCTGGCTAATATCCCTGTGTCCTGGCTGCTGCATTTCCCACCCTAGGCTTATATGCGGGTCAATACGTTTTTGGGCAAAAGTAGGGGATCGGCTTATACGCGGGTCGACTTATACACGTATACACGCCCCTGGATGCAGACAGAGACATGACAGATCTACTGTTCCCAGTGATAGGGAACAGCAATCTCTGTCATGTCCCAGTAAGCTCATCCCCCCTACAGTTAGAACACACTGAGGGAACACACTTAACCCCTTGATCTCCCCCTAGTGTTATCCCCTTCCCTGCCAGTGTCATTTATACATTGATCAGTGCATTTTTATAACACTGATCAATGTAATAATGTCATTGGTGCCCAAAAAGTGTCATTTGGGGTCAAATTTGTCCACCGCAATGTCGTATATCCACTAAAAATTGCATATCGCCGCCATTACCAGGAAGAACAAATAGAAGTCCCTAAATCATGTTCTCCATGTGCCTGCATGGGTTTCCTCCGGTTTCCTTCCACACTCCAAAGACATGCTGGTAGGTTAATTGGCTCCTGTCTAAATTGGCCCTAGTATATGTATATATGAAGATCCTTCTCCAATATGGATTCCCCCAGTTGTACTCCCCCTAGTATGTATGATGCATGCATGTTTTTAGCACCCAAGTGCATAACTTTACATTTACCTACATTAAACTTATTTTGTCACATAGTCGCCCAATTAAACAGTGCACTGACTGTCGGCTTGTAAATTGGGGACATTCTCTAAGGACGTTATTCCATTGCATAGCTTAGTGTCATCCTAAAATACCAAAGTGGTACTTTTAATCCCAAACTCTATATCATTTATATAAAGGTTAAAAAGTAAGGGTCCCAACACTGAACCTTGGGGTACACCACAGATAACCTTAGACCATTCAGAGTAAGAATCATTAACCACTTCCTGCCCAGCCTATTGACAAATGATGGCCGAGCGGGGTGTTTGTTAGCCTGACTAGGCGTCTATTGACGTCCTCAGGATAACCTGCAATCGCGCGCCCGCGCCTCACAGCGATCGGTGGTGCTGTGGGTCAGTCTGACCCGCCGCATTGCCGACCAAGGTAAAAGGCTTCGATCGGAGAAGATCAGGAGGCTGCCCAGGGACCACCAGGAAGCCCCCACTAGACCACCAGGTAAGGGGCATACAGTGCACTGTAGGAATGGCACTGTGCCCATATGTGATGCCTGCCAGTGCCATCCCTAACAGTGCTATATGCACCAGTGCCACGTACCAGTGCCCACCTGTGCCACCTATCAGTGCCGCCTATGAGTGCCCATCAGTGCCACCTATCAGTGCCCGTCAGTGTTGTACTGTATCAGTGCCCATCAGTCTAGCCTCATCAGTGCCCATCAGTGTAGCCACATCAGTGCCCACCAGTGATGGAGAAAATGTACTTATACAAAGTTTTGTGACAGAAACAAAAAAACTTTTTTTTTTTTCCAAAATTTTCATTTTTTTTTGTATTTGTGGCACAAAAAATAAAAACCGCAGAGGTGATCAAATACCCCCAAAAGAAAGCTCTATTTGTAGGAACAAAGTGATAAAACGTTTGTTTGGGTACCAAGTCGCACGACCGCGCAATTCTCATTCATAGTGCAACAGCACTGAAAGCTGAAAATTGGTCTGGTAGGGAAGTGTTTTAAGTGCCTGGTATTGAAGTGGTTAACCATTACTCCAAATAGTTTTTACCCATCCATTTACGAACTTAAGTTTCCAATCCTGTAGACTTTACATTACACATTGGCTATATATATATGTATATATATATATATATATATATATATATATATATACACACACACACACACACATACACACTAATTCCACTACCACTCCTTTGTGTACATTTTTTTTCCCACCTCATCATAAATTGAAATCAGATTTGTTTGACAAATTCTGTTTGGTGAATCCATACTGTCTATTTTTTAAATATTTTTTCTAGCAAAAACTCACTTGTGTTCTTTTATTAAACTCTCCAGTATCTTCCCAGCTATAGAAGTTAAATGAACAGGTCTATAGTTACTTGGTTACTGCCTTTAGAACCACATGTCCCATGAGGCATCGCTCCTCACATATTCACTTTTACAAGTTCTCAGCTCAGCATCACAGGACACAGTGTACAGCTCAGCATCACAGGACACAGTGTACAGCTCAGCATCACAGGACACAGTATACAGCTCAGCATCACAGGACACAGTATACAGCTCAGCATCACAGGGCACAGTATACAGCTCAGCATCACAGGACACAGTATACAGCTCAGCATCACAGGACACAGTATACAGCTCAGCATCACAGGACACAGTATACAGCTCAGCATCACAGGACACAGTATACAGCTCAGCATCACA
>BLSH010015614.1:1765927-1778594 GCA_018402905.1 Glandirana rugosa
GTGGGAGAGTGTGGAGGGACATGGTGGAGAGTGTGGAGGGACATGGTGGAGAGTGTGGAGGGACATGGTGGAGAGTGTGGAGGGACATGGTGGAGAGTGTGGAGGGACATGGTGGAGAGTGTGGAGGGACATGGTGGGGAGTGTGGAGGGACATGGTGGGGAGTGTGGAGCGTATGGAGGGATATGATGGTGCTGAGGGATATGGTGTCGCATGGAGGGATATGGTGGAGAGTATGGAGGGTTATGATGGAGCATGGAGGGATATGGTGGAGAGTATGGAGGGATATTATTATTATACAGGATTTACATAGCTTGAACAGTTTATGCAGCGCTTTACAATATAGAAGGGAGACAATACAGGTAGAATACAAAAGGATTAAAAGGGCCCTACTCAGTAGAGCATACAATCTAATAGGGGAGAGGCGGCGGTGGTACAAAAGGTTGTAACTTATGAGTGAGCTGATGGAAGTGGTAGAGTAGGAGATAGCCGGACAGGTTGAGGTAGAGCGTTCCAGAGGATGGGAGAGGCTCTGGAGACGAGCATGGAAGGAGGTGACAAGGAAGCTTTAGATGAGGAGGTCTGGAGAAGATGGTTTGGGTGATATTTGGAGACAAGATTGGTGATGGGCGATCGGGAGCCAGTGTAGGGATTGGAGAAGAGGGGTGGCAGACACTGAGTGGTTGGTAAGGTGGATATGATTATAATTTGGGTCTGAAAGGACAGGTCAGAGCCTAGGATTACACCTAGTACCCTAGCATGAGGGGAGGGATTGAGGGTGGCATGGGCAGGGGGGAATATTAGCTCCTAGATATTACAACTACTAGATATGGTGGAGCATGGAGGTGTATGGTGGAGCATGAAGGGATATGGAGGGGTATGGTGGAGCATGAAGGGATATGGAGGTGTATGGTGGAGCACGGAGGGGAATGACTGAGAAGAACCTTCCTATAATGAAGATGAGTGTTTAGTGAGAGGAGGTAGGTAGGCCTGTGACAGTATCTACACACTATTATTATTATTATTATTACACAGCAAAAATTGCTTATGCAGATAAGGGGTGCCTGTAGATGGAAACAATCTGTGCAGCTCTGACTAAAGTTGAATAATGCCCTTGCTATAGGTGTAGGCTATTTATGTACCCAGTGAAGCCTGACTTGAAAACTCTCAGGGCATTTCTAAGAGAGGCCCAGCGGTTATTGTTAACCATCAAAGCAGAAAGCTTTAAAACGCTGAGCTCAGAGATCCTCTATCTGGTGATAGATAGCACACGCGAGGAGGTTTGAATCAGAGAAAGAGCTTACTCCTGTGATGGCGAACAGAAACAACTGGGCCTCTCGACAATGTCCTGGGAGTTTTTCAGCCAGCCCTCATGAGGTAAATGATCTACTCTACACCTAGACCAGGGTTCTCCAAACTTTCTAAACAAAGGGCCAGTTTACTGTCCTTCAGACTTTAGGGGGGTGGGGGGGACTGTGGCCAGCAATAGTACAAAATGTCCCAACATCAGTGGGAGTAAACCATCCCTCATCACTGGTGTCATTGACAGGAATTGCACCCCATCATTGGTAGGAATTGTGCCTCATCACTTGTCTCATTGGGAGGAACTGAGCCCCATCATTGGTGTCATTCGTATGAATTGTGCCCCTTCATTGGTGTGATTGGTAGGAATTGTGACCCATCGCTGGTCTCATTGGTAGGAATTGTGACCCATCGCTGGTCTCATTGGTAGGAATTGTGCCCCATCACTGGTCTCATTGGGAGGAATTGTGCCACATCATTGGTAGGAATTGTGCCCCATCACTGGTCTCATTGGTAGGAATTGTGCCCCATCACTGGTCTCATTGGTAGGAATTGTGCCCCATCACTGGTCTCATTGGGAGGAATTGCGCCACATCATTGGTAGGAATTGTGCCCATTGTTTGTGTCAAGAGCCAGATAAAAGCAAGCAAAGGGCCGCGAGTTGGAGACCATGGAGCAAAGGCATTATTCAACTTTGATTAGAGCTGCAGTGTTCATCTACGGAAACCCCTTATCTGCATGCGCACAGGAGTCACGGCCCTGCCACAGAGCTCTGAAGGTACGGCACGGGAATGCCAACCCTTCAGAGCACATGCGCCGGGGATGCCACCAGCTGCATACAGTATGATTATCTTCTAAACAGTGCAAGTTTAGGAGATAGTCACTGTACCTACAGGTAAGCCTTATTATAGGCTTATCTACCACTTTAAAGCCACATTCTAGGCACAAGAACTCATGGAAAGGTATAAATCACCTTTTGCAAAAATATAATCAATGCCCCCACATTAATAGAATAAAATGTGCATAGATTACATTTGTACATTAATGCAGTAGTAAACTCCACTTTGCAAGGTTTACCTACAGGTTAGCTTAGAATAAATAATAAATTAATTGATTGGACCATATTGATTAACCCGGCCCATAGCAGAATGATTGGCGGGCGTTTCATTGTTGAAACGTCCTTCAGAAAAAGCGGTGGACGTACACGTAGGCTCTTTACCATGTGATCAGCTGTGTCCACTCACAGCTGATCACAGTGTAAATAGGAAGTGTCGCTTATCGGCATTCCTCTCCTCACACTGATAGTGTGTGAGAAGAAGAGAGCCGATAAGCGGCTTTCCTCACAGGGGAGATCTTCACAGATTATCAGTGCAATGCCCAAAAGTGATGCCTATCACTGCTGCATATTAGTGCCTCCTCATCTGGTGCCCATCAGTGCAGCCTCATCAGTGAACGAGAAAAATTACTTATTTACAAAATTTTATAACAAACTATTTTTTCAAAATATTCAGTCTTTTTTCATTTGTTTATCAAAAAATAAAAACACCCAGTGGTTATTAACCACTTCAGCCCCGGAAGGATTTGCCCCCTTCCTGACCAGAGCACTTTTTGTGATTCAGCACTGTGTCACTTTAACTGACAATTGCTCGGTCGTGCGATGTTGTACCAAAACAAATTTGATGTCCTTTTTCCCCCAAAAAATAGAGCTTTCTTTTGGTGGTATTTGATCACCTCTGCGGTTTTTATTTTTTGTGCTATAAACAAAGAGCGACAATTTTGAAAGAAAAACAATTTTTTTTGCTATAATAAATATCCCCAAAAAAAATGTAAAAAAAAAATATCTTCCTCACTTTAGGCCGATAGATCTTCTTCTACATATTTTTGGTAAAAAAAAAATCCTATTAAGCGTATATTGATTGGGTTGCACAAAAGTTATCGCGTCTAAAAACTATAGGAATAGAGTTATGTTTTTTTATTATTATTTTTTTTTTTTACTAGTAATGGTGGCGATCTGCAATTTTTATCGGGATTGCGGTGAACAGATCGGACACTTTTTTTAGGACCAATGACATTTATACAGCTAAAAATAGCCACTAATTACTGTATAAATGTCACTGGCAGGGAAGGGGTTAAACTGTATCAAGGGGTTAAGTGTGTTCCCTCACTGTGTTCTAACTGTGTGGGAGCTGGGCTGTCCGGGGCATGACAGATCTAACTGATTTCGATTACTGGGAACAGTAGATCTGTCAGTTGTTGCCCCGTGTTTACACTGGCAGATCTCTGTTCCGCTTCTGTAACAGGCGATCGCGGGTCGCCGGCCGATATCCAGTCTGCCTGACCTGCGGGCACGAGAGCACACTGCTGTACAGCCACAGCAATTCCCGCAGCAGTGCCAACCTGCTGCCGTCCATCGACGCTGGGCGGTCAGCTATCGGTTAAATATCACCAATAGAAAGCTCTATCTGTCTCAAAAAAAGATAAAGGTTTTGTTTGGGCACAGTGTTGCATGACTGCGAAATGTTCATTCAAAGTGCGACGGCGCTGAAACCTGAAGATTGGCCTGGGTAGGGAGGGGGTTAAAAGTGTCCAGTTTTGGGGTGGGACATTTATTGAAAATGGACATGGTTCTGTAAGGGGTATAATATTAAACTATTTAACAATTTATTATTAAAGTGGTAGTAATCACTGCTTGGTGACTTGTCCCTATAGGTGAGCTTATAATAAAGCTTAGCTGTAAGTTCAAGGAATATCTCCTGAACGTGCACTGTTTAGCGCAGAGATAGCCACTATTTCTGCAACTGGTGACATCATTGGTGCACTGTGCTCTGAAGTACTTAGTATGCTGTCCCTTAAAGGGGTTTGCAAACTCAAGGTTTTTCAATTTAATGCATTCTATGCATTAAGCTTAAAAACCTTTTGTAGTGCATCAGCCCCCCAGAGCCCCCCTTTTACTTACCTGAGCCCGATTATTCTAGCGACGGGGATGAGCCTAGCAGCGCCAGCTCCGGTCCTCATTGAATAGATTGATAGCAGGGGAGCCATTGGCTCCCACTGCTGTCGGTCAAATCCAGTGACCCAGGGGCGGGGCTGAGTCCTGCTGTTTGTGTCAATGGACCCAGCAGGACTCGGGAGCGTGCCCGCATGAGTCCCCCCAGAGAAAGTGCTTCTCCGAGGGGGCACTTGAGAAGAGGAGGAGCCAGGACCGCCACTGGGGGGACTCAAGAAGAGGAGGTTTGGGGCCACTCTGTGCAAAACAGCTGCATAGAGGAGGTAAGTATGACATGTTTAATATTTAAAAAAACATACCTTTACAACCCCTTTAAGAGTGGTGTGCTGCAATTGTGACTCCCATACACCTGGTTGATATCATCACGGCTTGGCCATTCAAAGGACCGAAGCCTGCAAACCTGGAAGGAAGACTGGGTGAAGATGGTAGCTGTCAGCGGTCACAGTGCGCCACTGGAGGGCTTTGTTTTAAGTTAAGTCTTTCATAATGTGCTAGTATGCATACTAGTACATTATGCCCCAGTTGGAAACAGGTGCAGAGTGTTGTCACCCTGTAACAGGAAGTGCCAAAACAAGGAAAAGTTCAAAATCATCAGGTGTTATTTTAATAAAGGTTGCAGAAGATATTGACCATGACTGGTGAAATTACTTTAACATGAAGTGGAGTATTGAAATTGGAGGCAGCCAGGCAACTAGCATTTTCAGGAGGAGGACTAGATTGGCAACGTCCATATTTTTTCCAGCACAGGTGTTATTTAACAGGGAGCAAGGCTTTCTGGGAATCTTTATGAATTAGGGCTCAGCAGATATTTTTAAGGCTGTCATAGATCAGGCTGCTGCTGGGCTTCTTTTGCAAGCAAATAAAATAGTAGTTAGATTTGATCATTTGAACGGCTTTTTATATTTTCTTTATTTTTCCTTTATAGGCTATCTGCAATGGAAGGCCCCCGTTTTCATGTAGACAAGTATAGCACCATCTGTCTGTTCCTATTGGATGCCGTGAAATAGCGTGGAGAGAACCCAGCAGCCAGGTGATGCAGAGCCTACTGTGGCCTCGGGTAAAAGCAGTGCTTCCTAAATGCCTAGAGGAATTCCCAGCAGATGTGGGCCCAGAGGTGGAGGCACCTATAGCCCACTGTGTGAAGGAGGCTGCTGCCTGTGTTTATAATGGTGACCTGGCACAGTGCAGGCAGCTGGGGGAACTTATTATGGACTTCAGCTGGGAGAAACTGAATGGATGTAACTGGAGGGATGTTTCCCGTGACTGGAGGACTGCCTATTCCTATGGCTGTTTGTTTAAGGTAGTGGGCATATGTGGCTGTGCAGAGCTGACAGAGAGGCCAGAAGAGGAGGCCTTGCTGGTATGTGACATGGCGCTGCTTCTGGGAGCTGAGATCATCAACAATGTGATCAACAGAATTATCACTGAACTGAGAATAGCACACCACTCTGCAGAATCACTGGAGAAAACAGGTATCCCATCTGATGCCAGTACAGATTTTGGAAAGGCACAATTTTCTCAGCTCCATTCACCTGCTACAGTCATTACAAGAGGGGTATCTGATGGAGTAGTCATTTAAAGTGATTGTAAACGACAGGGTGGATTTGATTTAAGTCAAGTCGATTTTAAATCATAATTTTTAAAGAACAACTGTCATCTCTGTCCTGCAGCGGCGGCTCCTCTGACCCGCTGTTGACTCACCGACAATCTCATTCGCTTTAATGGGACGGCTGGTGATGCGGCAGTGACACAACAAGGCGAGGGATGTGGTGGCAGCAGGTGAATGGATGCCCGCTAACAGGCACTGTCATGATGGATCTGAAATGACAGGTGCTCTTTAAAAGTAAGGACTTATTCTTGCTGGTAATTACAATATTTAATATTTGCAAACAAAAAAAGGTCTCCTATTTAGAATAATAAGCTGTCAGGTTAGTAAAGCAGAGATATCAGAACTGATTAAATCATACAGTTTGCAGTGTACATAGATTTACAAGACAATGGGATAGAGGAGTATTCCTGAACTTTGTTTTATCTCATGGTTACTGTGAAATTGTGCAGACTATACAGCCTCATGCTATATTACTAAGGTCCATTTCATGCTGAATAAACTAGGTTATTATTGTATCTTAAATAGAATACTATCTTTTGGATAGATTTTTACTCCAAAAGCATTTTATTAAAATTAACTTTTATTAAAAATAAAATAAAAAAAATGCAGATTTAGCCACTTGCCGACCGCCCACTGTCGTTTTACGGTGGCAGGTTGGCTTGGCTGCGCAAACCTCCGTCATGGTACGTCAGCCCGCAATCACCTATTACAGAGGCAACATGGCAGATACCCGTTCTGTCAGGGGACATGTCAAAGATCTACTGTTCCCAGTGATCTGGAACAGTTAGATCTTTCATGTCCCTGTCAGTCCAGCCTCCACACAGTTAGAACACACATAGGGAACACAGTTAACCCCTTGATCGCCCATTAACATTTAACCTCTTCCCTGCCAGTGACATTTATACAGTAATCAGTATTTTTAGCTCTGATCGCCTTATAAATGTCAGTGGTCCCAAAAAAGTGTCCGATCTGTCCGCTGCAATGTCACAATACCGATAAAAATCGCAGATTGCCGCCATTACTAGTAAAAAGAAAAAATAATAATAAAACTTCCAAAAATCTATTCCCATAGTGTGTAGATGCGATGAACCCAATCAATATAAGCCTATTGTGATTTTATTTACCAAAAATATGTAGAAGAATATATATCGGCCTTAATTGAGGAAAAATTTGTTTTTTTTAATTTTTTTGCATATTTATTAGAGCAAAAAGTAAAAAATATTGTTTGTTTTTTTTTCAAAATTATCATCCTTTTTTGTTTATAGCGCAAAAAATAAAAACCACAGAGGTGATCAAATACCACCCAAAGAAATCTCTATTTGTGGGAAAGAAAGGATGTCAATTCTGTTTGGGTACAACGTTGCACAACCACGCAATTGTCAGTTAAAACGACGCAGTACCGAATCTCAAAAAGTGCTCTGGTCAGGAAGGGGGTAAATCCTTAGGGGCTGAAGTGGTTACATTTTTAAAAAACTGATTTTTTTTTTAAAAAAAATGTAAAAATTGATTTTTATCCACCCTGCTAAACGATCACCTTGTAAAACAACCCATTCGGTTTAAGGCTAGGTTCACACTGGTGCGATGTGGGCACCACATTGCTTCCTGTGCCAGTTCGCGCATTGCATCTTAATCGCAGGCAGTTCAAACTGCTACAGGCATCGGTATAAAGTTAATGACACTGTATGGCTGAATTCCCATTGCGCAGACATCGCATGTAATGTGCACAGCAATGCAGTGTAAATCACATGCGATGTCTGGCATCGCATAAGTGTGAGCCCTAAAATAGAAATGAGGCAAAAACGTTTTTGTTTAGCTATTAAAATATATACCCTTCTTTCCCTTTATTTAGAAGTTATCAAATTATCTCTGTTCCCTCTGCTCTCAGCTACAAAAGAGCTGCGGGAGGAGAAGCAACAGTACACTGATCTTCCCAGTGAATGGCTGTGCAGGGCAGGGGTGGGGGTGTCAGGACAAGGAAAGCATGCTGAGTTCCCAGCGCAGCTAGAGAACTGACCAGTGTTCTCCTGCTTAGTGTGGTTTTTAATTGGAAAGCAGAGGGACTGTCAGGAACACCAGGGATTTCAAACAAAGAAAACAGGATACTTTTTTTCAGACAATTACATGTTACAGCAGGCAAATATTAGTAATATGAAATTCTGGGGTAACAAACACTTTATGTTGTAGAGAATACCGCAGGACAAGTGAGATGGCCGTGTGTGTGTGTGTGTGTGTCAGGGACAAGGATTGGGAGCCTGGCCCAGTGTTTGCTGCATGAGTCACCAAAGATTTAAAAAAAAAAAGCCCTTGAGTCTTTTTTTTTTATTTTTTTCAAAATTTTAGGTCCCCCTTTTTTTTTTTTTTTTTTTTTTTTTTTTTTTTTTTTTTAGATTGGCAAAAAATAAAAAACCCAGTGGTCATTAAATACCACCAAAATAAAGCTTTACTTGTGTGAAAAAAATAATACAATCTTTTTTGGGGTACAGTGTTGCATGACCCAGTAATTGTAAAAGTGTGACAGCGCTGAAAGCTGAAAATTGACCTGGGCAGGAAGGGGGTGAAAGTGCTTAAAACCTCTGAATGTAGAAAATGCATGTTCCAGCCATTGTCAATAGATGCTTTCTTGAAACGTGGAACAACATTATTTAAAGCAGAACTGCCGGAAAAGCTTATTAATACTAGAAAATGTACACTTGCATCTTGGATAGAGGTAACACACACCTGAGGTCTGTATTATTTTACTACCTCCTATGTAAGCCCTGCACTCTAGCTATACCTTTTTATTACTGCTATGTTCCTGATGTCTTCTGCTATCCTCAGAGTGTATTTGGTGAGCCACATCCTCATGGTGCAATATATAAAGAAATCCCATACAGGTTTAGTGCATAAGTATTACCGTATTTATTATAGTTTTCACTTACACATGCTATATAATTCCATTAGTCAAGTCTTGATTGGTTGAATTATAGAAACATTTGCAGTGTAAACTCTGTTATAATTGACTTTTTTTTAACTACAGTACTTCAGTACTGTGCACTTTCACCCCCTTCCTGCCCAGACCAGATTTCAGCGCTGTCACAATTTGAATGACAATTACTCAGCCATGCAACACTGTATCCATGTGAAATTTTTATCATTTTTTTTCACGCACATAGAGCTTTCTTTTGGTGGTATTTAATTACTTCAGCCCCGGAAGGATTTACCTCCTTAACCACTTCAGCCCCGGAAGGATTTCCAGCTTTAGGACCGGAGCCCTTTTTGCGATTCGGCACTGCGTCGCTTTAACTGAAAATTGCGCGGTCGTGCGACGTTGTACCCAAATGAAATTTGCGTCCTTTTTTCCCCACAAATAGAGCTTTCTTTTGGTGGTATTTGATCCCCTCTGCGTCATTTCTGATCGCCGCTATAAACAAAAGAAGAGTGAAAATTTTGCAAAAAAACCCAAATTTCTTACTTTTTGCTAGAATACAAATCAAAAAAAAAAAATATAAAAAAACATTTTTTTCACTGTTTTTGGCCGATTTATATTCTTCCTCATATTTGCGATAAAAAAAATCGCAATCGGCGTTTATTGATTGGTTTGCGCAAAAGTGGTCGCGTTTACGGATGATGAGAATTCATTTTTGGGGTTTTTTTTAAATTTTTTTACTAATAATGGCGGTGATCTGCGATTTTTAGCGGTACTGCGATATTTCAGCGGACATGTCGGACCATTTTGACACTTTTTTGGGACCATTGGCATTTATACAGCGATCAGTGCTATAAAAATGCACTGATTACTGTGTAAATGTCATTGGCAGTGAAGGGGTTAACCTGCAGGAGGCGCTCTAAGGGTTAAATATGTTCACTGGGCGTGTTCTTACTGTAGGGGGACTGCACTATCTGGGGAAGGGAAGTGGTCACAGCCTTCGTATACAGGAAGGCTATGATCACAGCCCTTCCCCCTCACACAGAGCGGAGGTCCGTGTTTACATACACAGACCTCCGTTCCTCCGCTGGGGGGGGGTGGGGGCCATCGCGGGTAGCCGGCGGCAATCAAAGCACCCGCACCCGCTCCCTGGCCCTCCCCGAACACAGCTCACCAAGCTCGATCCCGCAGCCGCCGTCGTATGACGGCGTTTTGCGGGAACGAGCCACTTTGTCGCCGTCAATTGCCGACCAGCGGTCGGCAAGCGGTTAATGACCAGGACATTTTTTGCGATACAGCACTGTGTTACTTTAACTGACAATTGCGCAGTCGTGCGATGTTGTACCCAAATAAAATTGATGTCCTTTTTTTTCCCCCACAAATAGAGCTTTCTTTTGGTGGTATTTGATCCCCTCCTGATGTTTTTATTTTTTGCTCTATAAACAAAAAAGAGTGATATTTTTGAAAAAAAAAAGAATATTTTTTACATTTTGTTATAATACCCAAAAAAACAAATTCTAAAAAAAAAAATGAATTTATTCATCAGTTTAGCCAATATGTATTCTGCTACATATTTTTGGTAAAACAATCCCAATAAGCGTATATTGTCTGGTTTGCTCAAGTTATAGAGTCTACAAAATAGGGAATAGATTTAGGAACTTTTAATTTTTCTTTATTGTTTTTACTGGTAGTGGCGGTGATATGCAATTTTTAAGGGGACTGCAACATTGCTGCGGACAAATATGACCCTAAGTGACACTTTTTGGGTACCAGTGACACCAATATATTGATCAGTGCTATAAAAATGCAGTGTCACTGTATAAATGACACTGGCAGGGAAGGGGTTAACACTAGGGGGCAATAAAAGGGTTAAGTGTGTCCTAGGGATGTTCTTTCTAACTGTAGGGGGAGTGGACTGACTGAGAGTACTGACAGATCGCTGTTCATGATCACTAGGAACAGAAGATCTCTCTCTACTCCCCTGTCAGAACGGGGATCCGCCTTGTTTACATAGGAAGGGCTAGCTGTATCTATTACACAAATCACTGTACCGGTATGACGACTCGTGCAATAGAGCCGCTTTGCCGCAGTACATCTGCGGCGGGCGGTCTATAAGTGGTTAATCACCACTGAGTTTTTTTTTTTTTGCTAAATAAATTAAAGACCCACCATTTTCACTTTGTTTCTGTTATACCATTTTGCAAATAATCGTTCTTCAGATATTTAGGCCAAAATGTATTCTGCTACATTTCTTTGGTGAAAATAACCAAATAACCAAAGAAATGGATAGAAAACTGACTAAAAGAATTCAGAGCGTAGTGGTTAATGATTATTACTCTGAATGGTCTAAGGTTATCAGTGGTGTACCCCAAGGTTCAGTGTTGGGACCCTTACTTTTCAATATAATTATAAATGCTATAGGGTCTGGGATTAAAAGTACAATTTCAGTGTTTGCAGATGACACCAAGCTATGCAGTGGAATAACTTCCTTGCAGGATGTCTCCAACTTACAAGCCGACCTCAATGCACTGTCTAATTGGGCAACTATGTGGCAAATGAGATTTAATGTTGATAAATGTAAAGTTATGCATTTGGGGGCTAAGAATATGCATGCATCATACATACTAGGGGGAGTACAACTGGGGGAATCCATACTGGAGAAGGATCTGGGGGTTTTGGTAGATCATAAGCTTAATAATGACATGCAATGCCAAGCTGCGGTTTCCAAAGCAAGCAAAATCCTTTAAGAGAGGTATGGACTCCAGATATAGAGACTTCATTTTGCCCCCCTGTACAAATCATTAGTAAGACCTCATCTGGAATATGCAGTTCAGTTTTGGGCACCAGTTCTCAACAAGGATATCGGGGAACTGGAGAAAGTGCAGAGAAGGGCAACCAAACTAATAAGAAGCATGGAGGAACTCCGCTATGAGGAAAGATTAGAGGAGATTAAGAGGAGGTATGATCAACATGTACAAATACATAAGTGGTCCATATAGTGAACTTCATGTTGAGCTATTCACTTTAAGGTCAAGGGGGCACTCTTTACGTCTAGAGAACAAAAAGATTTCATCTCCAAATACGGAAAGGTTTCTTCAGTTAGAGCTGTGAAAATGTGGAATAGCTCTCCCTCCAGAGGTGGTTTTGGCCAGCACCGTAGATTTCTTTAAAAAAGGCCTGGATTCTTTCCTTAAAGCGGAGTTCCACCCTAAAGTGGAACTTCCGCTGGTTGGATTCCTCCCCCCCTCAGGTGTCACATTTGGCACCTTTCGGGGGGGAGGGGGAAGAGGACACCTGTCTTTAGACAGGTGTCCTTTTCCACACTTCCGGGAGTTCTGGCCGGCGGACGCGGCCGCTGACATCAGAAGCCAGCTCCCTCCTCCCTGCTCGCTCTGCTACTGGCCGCCTGGCCAGTAGCAGAGCGTGGCAGAGCTCGCGCATGCGCGGTAAGGTGCCCGGCGTGAAGCTGTACTGCTTACACGTCCGGGTTCCCTTACCCGCGATGGAGGCGGCTGCACCCGTCCCCCGATCCGAAGATCGGCGGCGGGTGCCGACATCGCTGGAGTCCAGGACAGGTAAGTGTCCTAATATTAAAAGTCAGCAGCTACTGTATGTGTAGCTGCTGACTTTTAATTTTTTTTTTTAGCCCGGACCTCCGCTTTAAAAGAAGGTCTCTCAGAGTCTGGAGACAATGAGAATGGCAAACGTGATCAACTTCTCCAGATCAGTAGGTATGTCTCGAGCTGCTATCTCATGTTTGATGTCATCTCAGAGACCATGAGGTAAAGCAGCCATGAGGGCCTCATTGTTTCAAGCAACCTCTGCTGCCAGAGTACGGAATCTAAT
>BLSH010015614.1:1781788-1809156 GCA_018402905.1 Glandirana rugosa
GCAAAACCGAGACCTTCCTTTCATGAGAAGGGAGGGCACTTTAGGAATTACTAAAGTAGGTTGACACCCGGTTTGTCTGTGGGAGGGACTTTGCCTTCTAGGCATTCTCGAAAGAAGATACGGACCAGCGGACTGGTTCTCGCCTCGGTGTCGTGGGCGGAGTATTGTTAACGTTTTTGTCTGTAAAAACTGTCATACCCTTCATCCAGGTTACGTCATAACGTATCCATCGCCTCTGGGAGAAGGTTCACAACACGGGCAACATGGAGTCGGACGCGTGTGAGTGTTCAGTTTGGCCTCACATTACACCATCGCGTGAGCGTCTCCGTCTTTTAAAGAGGCGGCCGATCGCCGCACGGAGGCAGTGTCTAAGGCACTGTTCTTGTTGGCTGGGTCAGCCATGCGGCCAGCTCTGGCGGCTGCTATGGCGGCACGATCTCTTTTCGAGTGCGCTACCACATTACACTCCGGTTTGACTTGTGAGTGTGCGCAGGCTGAGGTACAACGGGCACAACACTTGGAAGAGGGTCTCCGCTACCTATGCAATACTGCATTGGACCTACTTCCCATACTGTCAAAAATGTCTGTTTTTGCAATTGTTATGAGGCGGGTGCTGTGGCTCCGCTCTTGGTCAGGCGACCAGGCATAGAAGAAAGCTCTTACGGATCTTCCGTTTCAGGGAGGGTGTCTGTTTGGCCCACAGTTGGATGAAATCATTAAGGATTTCACGGGAGGGAAGAGTACTTTCCTTCCAGAGCCAAAACGGCGGGATTTTCACCATAGGCAGGGCCCTGTTTCTTCAGGCCAGAAGTTTTTTTTTTTGTGCGCCCGGCTCAGCGGGTAAGGGCTTCAAGTCCGGTAAGGCTTCCGCTGGGCCCAGTAAAAGGCCCTGGCAACGTAAGTCTGAAAAAACAAAGGATAAGTCACCCTCTGCATGATGGGTTTCCCCCGCCCGACTCTCGGGTGGGGGGCCGGTTACTGGGGTTCACAGACAGATGGACTGCCCGCATCACTGATCGGTGGGTGCCGGAGGTGGGGTCCTCCGGGTACAGGATAGAATTCATCTCTCTCTACCCCCAGAAAGGTTCTTCTCTTCGAACTTAAGACTCCCTCAGGGGCGTCGGGAGGCGCCGTTCGGTTGCTTGCCGAACAGGGGGTGATTGTACCGGTACCCACGGTGGAAAGATTTCACGGGTGTTACTCAAACCTCTTTGTGGTGCCCAAAAAGGGCGGTGTCTGGCCAGTTCTGGACCTTAAGGCACTAAACTGCTTTCTAAAGACAAAAAGATTCAGGATGGAGTCCATCCGCTCGGTCGTGGCCACCCTGCACCAAGGGGAATTCAGGGCGTCCCTGGATATCAAGGACGCGTATCTCCACGTTCCAGTTTGTCACAGGCACCAGCGTTTCCTGCGTTTCGCAGTGGGGGATCTGCATTACCAGTTTGTGGCTCTCCCCTTCGGTCTGGCTTCGGCTCCCGAGTGTTCACCAAGGTGGTGGCCCCGATGCTGGCGCTGTTGAGACAGAGAGGTATTGCGGTGCTAGCATACCTCGATGATTTACTTCTGAGAGTAGAGTCAGCCAGCAGCTGTGGAGGAGAACGTGATAATCACGGTGTCCACGTTAAAAGATTTTGGTTGGCTGATCAACCTGCAGAAGTCGTCATTGACTCCATCCTGCCGTCTGGAATACCTGGGTCTGATTCTGGACACGGTGCAGGCAAGGGAGTTTTTTCCGCCAAACAAGCTCCTGACACTTCAGGCAGCAGTGCGAACCCTGTTATCACGCCAGTGGTCCTCCTTACGGTTCTGTATGCGAGTGTTGGGGCTCATGGTGTCGGCTTTTGAAGCGATACCTTACGCCCAGAGTCACACTCAGCTCCTGCAGAAGGCGATTTTGTCGCAATGGGATGAATCTCCCCTATCCCTAGACAGACTGATCAGGTTGGATCATCAGTCCCGGGGATCCTTGGTTTGGTGGATTCGGGCTCCAGCCCTAAAATTAGGAAAATGTTTCCTCCCCCTCAATTGGTCGATAAGCTGGCATCCGTTGTTACTATCGGGCTGGGGAGGGGTCCTGGGTCAGTTTTCTGCCCAGGGCCGTTGGTCAGCTCAGGAAGCTTGTCTTCTGATAAATGTACTGGAGCTGAGAGCGATCAGACTTTGTCTATCCCGTTGGTCGACAAGGCTGCGAGGCCTCCCTGTCCGGGTTCAGTCGGACAATGCCACGGCTGTGGCATATGTGAACCATCAGGGCGGAACAAGAAGCTCCGGCAGCAGCCGCGGAGGCGGCTCTGATCCTTCGGTGGGCAGAACTTCACGTGCCAGCTCACTCCGCAATCTACATTCCAGGCGTGGAAAACTGGCAGGCGGACTTTCTCAGCCGCCGGACTCTGGATCAGGGGGAATGGTCCCTACATCCAGAAGTGTTCCACCAGATTTGCCTCAAGTGGGGCACGCCAGAGGTGGACCTCATGGCCTCCAGATTCAATCACAAGGTACGGACCTTTTGTGTGCAGATCAAGAGATCCGTTGGCGGTCGCCACGGACGCACTGGTAGCACCCTGGGGTCGGTATCGGCTACTGTACATCTTTCCTCCTCTGAAGCTTCTGCCGGGGGTTCTGCGCAGGATAGACGCAGAGGGAATCCTGACAATCCTGATAGCTCCGGATTGGCTTCGGCGTCCTTGGTACGCCGATGTGGTACGGATGGTGGCAGATGTCCCGTGGCGTCTTCCACTTCGCGAAGACCTACTGTCAGGGATCCATTTGCACCCTGCTTTACCCTCGCTGGCTTTGACGGCTTGGCTATTGAGTCCCAGGTGTTGAGGGATAGGGGTGTCTCGGACTCCGTGATCCCTACTATGATTGAAGCGCGCAAGTGTACTTCACGTAAGATTTATCATAGGGCCTGGAAGGCCTACATTGCCTGGTGTGAGGCGGGTGGTTGGAATCCACGCTCTTATGCAGTGTCCAGGGTGCTGACTTTTTTTTGCAGCAGGGACTGGACAAGAACCTGGCGTTAAGTACGCTTAAGATTCAGATTTCGGCTCTGACGGTTCTTTTTCAACGACCCTTGGCGTCACATTCGTTGATCCGTACTTTTGTACAGGTTGTATGTCATGTGGCTCCTCGGATACGGTCGCCTCTGGTGCCGTGGGATTTGAATCTGGTGCTTTCTGTGCTTCAGAAGCCACCATATGAGAATATTAGGGACATTCCCTTGCAGTTGTTGTTGCAGAAAGTGGCTTTCTTGGTGGCTGTTACATCCGCTAGGCGGGTGTCTGAGTTGGCAGCGTTATCCTGCAAGTCACCTTACTTGGTCCTTCATAAGGACAAGGCAGTTTTGCGACCTTCCCCTTCTTTTCTTCCGAAGGTGGTTTCTTCTTTACATTTGAATGAGGATATTGTTCTTCCCTCATTGTGCCCGCACCCGTCGCATCAAAAGGAATTTGAACTACATTCTTTGGATGTGGTGAGGGCCTTGCGGGTGTACTTGTTTTCTACAGCTTCTTTTCAGAAGTCTGTTTCTTTATTTGTGCTGATGGAAGGTTCGCGCAAAGGCATGGCGGCCTCGTCAGCTACCATTTCTCGTTGAATTAGGAAGACCGTGACTCATGCATATGAAGTTCGGGGCAAGGTTCCCCCTTTTCCAGTCACGGCTCATTCCACCAGGGCAGTTAGTACTTCCTGGGCTTTTAGACACCAGGGTTCGGTGTCTCAGGTGTGCAAAGCTGCTACTTGGGCCTCAGTGCACACGTTTACTAAGTTTTACTAAGTTGATGTTTCAGCATTGGCGGGTGCTGCTTTTGGCCGCAAAGTTTTGCAAGCGGCAGTGTAGGCGCGACTGGCGCCGCCTGAGAGGGCTTTTTTTGTTGGGTACAGTTGTTATAGTTGCCCGCCCCTCTTGATTGACACAGCTTTTGACATCCCCACTTGTCTAATGAAGGGCTGCGTTTGTCAGTGAACGTAAGAGTAAAAGGTATTTTATTATAACTTACCGTAAAATCCTTTTCTCTGAGTTCACTGACAGACGCAGCACCCACCCCTCTGTTGAGTTTGTACGGCTTGTTACGAACTGATATGCTATTGTCTAGCAGGGGGTTATATGCTAAGGTGAGGACAGCCCCCTGGGAGGGGCCAACCTATGCTTTTGTTTTATTTTGCCTAGTCTACTCCTAGTGATATGAGCATAAACCGCACTTGTCTAATGAAGGGCTGCGTCTGTCAGTGAACTCGGAGAAAAGGATTTTACGGTAAGTTGTAATAAAATCCCTTTTTCCCCTACTTGTTAGGTTTGCTAATTGGCATCCAGTAATTTGTAACATGCTCCAAATTTCCACTATAAAATTTTTTTTGTTTTTATTTTCATTTTGTCTGTCATCTAGGTCACCTGCCTAGGAGACCGAAGAGACCAATGGATAATGAAGGGAAAGAATGGGAAACCGAACCAGAAAATGGCAAAATCCCAAAGGTATAGTACATGCATAATCTCCTCTATTTCGTATTTTGATTCCATTCAGTTTGTTGTTTCACTGTTGTGGTTCAAATCTTTTCAATTTATATATTATATTATAACACAGGGCTTGATAAATTTGCCTTGAATCTAGGAGCCGGCTAAAAATGTTAGGAGCCAATTTTTTATAGCGTAGTGTGGGGTTGTCAGCGCCCGGGGTAAGACAAGTAATTTGCGCCCCTAACCCTAACTTACTCACAGCAGAGCAGCCAGTCAATAACTCCACCATTACATCAGGGTTACAGGCTGGCCAGAAAGAGTGACACTAAAAAATCTGTTATGGGGAAACTCCTTATTATGCCGAATGCATCG
Organism: Glandirana rugosa; assembly: GCA_018402905.1. Classification (NCBI taxonomy): domain Eukaryota; kingdom Metazoa; phylum Chordata; class Amphibia; order Anura; family Ranidae; genus Glandirana; species Glandirana rugosa. The sequence continues at coordinate 1,786,614 of BLSH010015614.1, forward strand.
TGACTGCGGCATGTAAAACGCCCTCATCTCCTGCCTAATGGAGCTTAAGGGTGGCAAAAACATGTCTCTACTGCACATTATTACCACCCAACTTGCACATCTAAACAAAGCCTTAGTGACATTGTAAATAAAATACAAAAAAGGTGAAAAGTATTCCAGCGCTGCTGATCTTCTGCTGCCTCTTTGCAGCCACTTCCTGCCTACATGTGTGTCCCCCACAGTGACTTTTCATTGCTCTGGTGGGTTTCCGGTCACCATGAAATACTGGAGCCCAGCTGCACATAGAGTGGTAATTGTTGATGGTACTCAGGGCTTTATCACAATTTTGTTGCTTAGAATAAAGGTCATGATTCTCGCGGCGTGACATCATCTGTCACATTATACAAAAAAATAATGGGCTAACTTTACTGTTTAGTTTTTTTTTATTCATTAAAAGTGTATTTTTTTCCAAAAAATTGCGCTTGAAAGACCGCTGCACAAATACCATATGACATAAAATATTGCAGCACCCGCCATTTTATTCTCTAGCGTCTCTGCTAAAAAATAATATATAATGTTTGGGGGTTCCAAGTCATTTTCTAGCAGAAAACACTGGATATTTAATTGTAAGCCACTAATGTGAGAGAGGGTTTAGTCTTTAAATGGTTAAACTTTCCTGATAGCCCGGAGATCATTGCTTTGAAAGAAGAAGATACATTGTTGTTCCTTTATTCTTGTAACTCTCAACCAACTAGAAGAAGATACATTGTGTGTTACTTTTCTTCATTCTAAGTAGAAACGAATATCCCGGGGAAGCCGGGCAGCCGGCCAAGTTTAACAGCTGTTATATTAAGCGCAGAGAACTCTCGGCTCTCGCTGAATCTGACAGCTGTTTTAACATGGGGAGAGAAGGAACGGCAGTCACTCGCCAGGACGCGATTTCTGGTCGCCATGGCGACCGGGGTTTGTCGAGGCCTGTTATAACATATATTTGTACAGGTTGTGAGATTTACACAAAAGTTTTGGTAACATAATTATTTTTCTTTATATACAGAAAGTTCCTCGCCCGCTCACCCCCATCCTGGATGTTGGCAACACTGTTCCAACTCTCAACTGCCCCTCCCTTGAGCATTTCAGAAAGAACTTCCTTATTACACAGAAGCCTGTAATCTTAGAAGGGGTTATTGATCACTGGCCATGCATGAAAAAGTGGAGGTAAGTTCCTAAAGCCTTCTACACACAATGAGATTATCGGGCAAATGATCGCCTGTTTTTTTTTTTTTTGCATGCTAGCCTCATATTGAACATTGTCGTACGAGATGTTTCGCAACTTTAGTAACCTCTTCAGAGTACAACTTCGGAAGAGATGTAATGTGTTGTATTTTAATTTATTCTGACGTTTCTGAGCATGCGTGGTCTTCTGATATTTTTTTTTTTTTTACAAATACTGTACTGATTAACCACTTGCCGTCCATATACTGTATATATACGGTGGCAGCTCTTCTGTGCAGGATCCCAAACCTGTACGTGATCTTGCATTTCCGGGTCCGGGACATGGCGCCACCGACCTGCTCCTGCTGTGATTGGACACAGCTGGAGCCAATCAGCGGGCCCAGTGGATGCGGTGTTCGCCGGGACCCACCGATCGTTCCCGAGAGAGACAGAGCGGCAGTCTGCTTATGTAAACAAGGCAGATCACTGTTCTGTGAGAAAGAAGGTAGTGATCCTGTGTTTCTGTTAGGCAGGAACACGGATCTCTGCCTTCCCATAGTACAAACACTCCCCACACAGTTAGCAAGCACTCCCTAGGAACACATTTAACCCTTTGATAGTCCCTAAATTGAATCCCTTCCTTGCCAGTGTTATTAGTACAGTGACAGTGTATATTTTTTAGCACTGATCAGTGTATTCGTGTCACTTAGTCTCCGATTTGACAATGTTGCAGTCCTGCTAGGAGTTGCTGATCGCCGCCATTACTAGTAAAATAACATAGTAAAAAATCCCATAGTTTGTAGACGCCATAACTTTTGCGCAAACACTTCCGTATCGCTGAACGTCATGACGTCCCGGGTTTTCAGTGGTAATATCTAAATGATAGCTGCAGGCATCATCCAGATATAATTTTTTTTCAACTGGCGATTCCCAACACCATAAAAACATTCATAGTGGCTGTTCAGCTGCTTGATTGTTCTTGCAGGTGGTGGGAGGGGACACCCCCCCCCTTCCGCCACCCTCCGGTGCTTCTCCAGGCTCGCCCCTGCGATAAGCGAGCCGAAGAAGCCATCCGACGGCGCCGGAAGGTAGCCATAGAGCAAACCGATGGACAGATGGTCCCCGGCAATCTCTATAACTCTCGGAGGCTTGGCCGCGACCTTATGACGTCACGTCCGGGCTGGAGGAAGTAAACAATGCTGGGAACTCTGCAGGAAATCCTGAGATCGTTCATTTTTTTTTTTTTTTGATCTCAGCCTGGAGGAGAGATGTGGGGCCTATAAGACTTTCCATAAAGAAGACCTGTTGTGCACTATACTATTACAAGGGATGTTTACATTCCTTGTAATAGGAATAAAGGTGATCAAAGTGCAAAAAAAAAAAAATGGAATTAAAATTAACAAGAAAAAAATTAAAGTGCCCCCATCCCGCAGAAGCAAACGCATACGTACTTGTGGTATCACCGCGAATGTTAGAACCAGCGCAACAATAATAGCCCAAGACCTCCTCTGTAACTCTAAACAGGTAACCTGTAAAAAAATTTAAAGCGTCGCGTGTGGAGATTTTTAACCACTTCAGCCCCGTAAGGATTTCCCACATTTAGGACCAGAGCACTTTTTGTGATTCGGCACTGCTTCGCTTTAACTGACAATTGCGTGGTCATGCGACATTGTACCCAAACGAAATTGACGTCCTTTTTTTTCCCCCCACAAATAGAGCTTTCTTTTGGTGGTATTTGATCACCTCTGCGTCACTTCTGATCACCGCTATAAAAAAAAAAAAAAAAAGAGCGACAATTTTGAAGAAAAAAAGCAATATTTTTTACTTTTTGCTATAATGTCAAAAAAAAAAAAAAATACTTTGCTACAATGTAAAGTAGTGAGTGCACAGCTGGTATGACAGTGTAAATTTGGTGTCCCCTCAAAATAACTTCACATACAGCCGTTTAATGTCTAAACCGCTGGCAACAAAAGTGAATACACCCCTAAGTGAAAATGTTCAAATTGGGCCCAAAGTGTCAATATTTTGCGTGGCCACCATTATTTTCCAGCACTGCCTTAACCCTCTTGGGCATGGAGTTCACCAAAGCTTCACAGGTTGCCCCTGGAGTCCTCTTCCACTCCTCCATGACGACATCACGGAGCTGGTGGAAGTTAAAGACCTTACGCTCCTCCACCTTTCATTTGAGAATGCCCCACAAATGCTCAATAGGGTTTAGGTCTGGAGACATGCCTGGCCAGTCCATCACCTTTACCCTCAGCTTCATCAGCAAGGCAGTGGTCCTCTTGAAGTTGTGTTTGGGGTCGTTATCATGTTGAATTACTGCCCTGCGGCCCAGTCTCCAAAGGGAGGGGATCATGCTCTGCTACAGTGTCACATTACATGTTGGCATTCATGGTTCCCTCAATGAACTGTAGCTACCCAGTGCTGACAGCACTCATGCAGACCCCGACCATGACACTCCCACCACCATGCTTGACTGTAGGCAAGACGCACTTGTCTTTGTACTCCTCACCTGGTTGCCGCCAGACACACTTGACACCATCTGAACCAAATAAGTTTATTGTGGTCTCATCAGAACACAGGACATGGTTCCAGTAACCCATGTCCTTAGTCTGATTATCTTCAGCAAACTGTTTGCAGGCTTTCTTGTGCATCACCTTTTAGAAACGGCTTCCTTCTGGCTGCGACAGCAATGCAGACCAATATGATGCAGTGTGCAGCGTATGTTCTGAGCACTGACAGTCTAACCCCCCACCCCTTCAACCTCTGCAGCAATGCTGGCAGCACTCATATGTCTGTTTCCCAAAGAGAACCTCTGGATATGACGCTGAGCACATGCACTCAACTTCTTTGGTCGACCATGGCAAGGCCTGTTCTGAGTGGAACCTGTCTTGTTAAACCGCTGTGTGGTCTTGGCCACCATGCTGCAGCTCAGTTTCAGGGTCTTGGCAATCTTATTATAGCCTAGGCCATCTTTATGTAGAGCAACAAATATTTTTTTCTGATCCTCAGAGTTCTTTACCATGAGATGCAATGTTGAACTTCCAGTGACAAGTATGAGAGAGCGATAACGCCAAATTTCACACACTTGCTCCCCATTCACACCTGTGACCTTGTAACTCTAACGAGTCACATGACACTGGGGAGGGAAAATGGCTAATTGGGCCAAATTTGGACATTTTTACTTAGGGGTGTACTCCCTTTTGTTGCCAGCGGTTTAGACATTAATGGCTGTGTTGAGTTATTTTGAGGGAACAGCAAATTTACACACTTATACAAGCTTTACACTCACTACTTTACATTGTAGCAAAGTGTCATTTCTAAGGTGTTGTCACATGAAAAGATATCATAAAATATTTACAAAAAATGTGAGGGGTGTACTTTTGTGAGATACTGTATATATACTACATATTTGTGGTAAAAAAAAAATTGCAATTGGCGTATATTGATTGGTTTGCGCAAAAGTTGTCGTGTTTACAAACCATGAGAAATCATTTATGGCGTTTTTTTTACTATTTTTTTTTTTTTTAATTATTTATTTATTTTATTTTTTCTTTTATCGGGACTGCAACATTGCAGGGGGCAAGTCCGACATTTTTGATGCTTTTTTTGGACCATTGACATTTTAAACAGAGATCAGAAATTTAAATGTCCACTGATTACTGTATAAATGTCACTGGCAAGTAAGGGGTTAACCTGCAGGGGGCAATCTAAGTGTTAAAGAGGTAGTAAACCCTGATGGGTTTTACTTCCTCTTTTACCCTGCAATGTAAAAGCAAAATGGGCTAGTATGCATCACATATTAGCCCATTATGTGCCACTTACCTGTATTGGAAGCCCACGATGTCCCCGCTCCAGGCCGCGTACATCTTCTGCCCCTCTTCCTTCCAGGGCCGTGATCTCTGGCTCTGTGACTGGCCGGAGTCGCATGACGTCACTCCTGCGCATGCGCGCGGGAGCCGACAGTCACGGCACAATCTCAGTGAAGAAACGGCGCGGAGGCCGTTTCTTCACTGCGCATGTGCCCGATGACGTGGGCACATGCAAGTACTCTGCATAAGGAGATATGCAGGGAACCTACAAGTAAGCCTTATTATAGGCTTACCTGTAGTTTAAAGTGGTTGTCACGGGTTGACAACCACTTTAACTGTGTTCCCTAGGTGTGTTCTAACTGTGTGGGGGCTGGGCTGCCAGGTGCATGAGAGCTCTAACTGATCCCGAGTAAGGATGGGCTCGGGCTTGTTCAGAACCGAACATGCCCGAGTTCGTCAGGAAGTGAACCCTGCACTGCGCTATTCACAGGCAGTGAGACATTTCCCGACCGCTGCAGCCGCGCATCAGAGAAATGTCTCACTGCCTGTGATGAGCGCAGTGCAGGGTTCACTTTCTGGCAGGCTCGGTGCGTTCGGTTGCGAGCAAGCCCGAGCCCATCTTTAATCCCAAGCACTGGGATCAGTAGATCTGTCATGCCGCCTGACATAGCGAGGAACCACCATGTTTACATCGGCCGCTCCCCGTTTTTCTGCCGTATCGGATGATGGCGGGTCACCGGCGGACCTTGAGCCCACCCGACCCGCGGCCCTGCTCAGAGAGCGCTCCTGCCCGCTAGCCGCGCATTCGAGAATTACCGTTTATAGATGGCGATTTGCGTTATGCTGCCTCTCTGCAGCAGTAAATGTACGCAAGCCCGTCTTTAACCAGTTAAGTAGTGAAGTTTGGTGCCATACCGTGAGTGTGCGCAATTTTAAAGCGTGACATGTGAGGTATCTATTTACTCAGCGTAACATAATCTTTCACATTATACAAAAAATTTGGCTAACTTTACTGTTTTTTTGTTGTTCGTTCATGAAATTCTTTCCAACAAAATTGCATTAGAAAAATTTCTGTGCAAATACTGTGTGGCATAAAAAGTTGCAATGATCGCCATTTTATTCCCTAGGGTCTCTGTTAAAAATACACATATAATTGGGGGTTCTGAGTAATTTTCTAGCAAAAAATGATTTTTACATGTAGTGCTGGAATTTGCGCAGTATGGAAGTGATTAAATTGTCCTCTTTTTGTTTATAGCGCAAAAAATAAAAACCGCATAGGTGATCAAATACCACCAAAAGAAAGCTCTATTTGTGGGGAAAAAGAACATCAATTTTATTTGGGTACAGCGTCGCACGACCACGCAAGTAACATAGTGCTGTTTCGCAAAAAATGGCCTGGTCATGAAAGGGGGTAAACCTTTCCGGAGGGCAAGTGGTTAAACTAATATTGTACGATCTGGTATCGTTAGAGAACATTTTTTTGTGTTTGTCCCTTTTGGATAATTTCGCATGAACTATCGTGATTGGTTCTCAAAAGCTGTGTACTAACGATCAGGTTTTCGTACGCTTTGAAAGCGGAATTTTTCACCTGATGTTCCAATCGTGTGTACTAGGCATTAGTACCTACCACTGAATTTGCTTGCTTTAGTTAAAAAGAAAAAAAAAAAGGATTTAAAGCTTATCGTAGACTTGACCCCAAAAAGTGAAGGTTTTTTTATTTTACCGCTTGAGGTGATTGTATCCGTATTGGTGCAATTGTGCCAGAGAAAAATGAGTACTGTCCGTGATACTTTTTTTATTTGCACTAACATACAGTTTTTCAGGACAAGCTTTCGGGGGAATGTCCCCTTCTTCAAGGTCCAAGCAGTACTAATTCACAACAGTTTTAGCTGAATGTTAAATTAAAGAAAGAAGAGAAAAAAACCTCTGAGGGAAAGGAAAAAAAGGAAAAACAAACAAATACAAATCAATGTGTAAGGCAAATGCTTATGAAGGTAGCTGCAGGGTCAGTGAGGTAGTGAGATAAGACAGGCAGAGCTATAGACTGGGGGGGGGGGGGGGGGGTTGTGACAGTCAGAGTGGGTCGTAAAACTTTAGAATAATGAGTGAGAAAACCTATGTCTAAGTTTAAACCTTTATTTTTTGTGTCAAAAAGAAGAATCATTCTTAGTTCAAATGTTTTTGTTTCCTGGATAGCTCTGAAATTCCCTTTTAAAAACTAAAACATTGAGGTCTTCAAGAGTGTGGTCTGGTTGTGAGAAGTGATGTCCCACAGGTGTGCAGAAATTATTTTCTTTATGTTCCTTGATGGAATGTCTGTGTAAATTCATCCTTGTTTGCAATTTCTGTCCTGTTTCCCCAACATAAGATCCTTTGCTGCACTTATTGCATTGAATGAGGTATACCACATCACTAGAGGTACAGTTGTATGATCCCATGATATTGAAGGTCCCATTTGTGTGTGTGTGTGTGTGACGCTTTTGGATAGCTTGATCTGGTTGTACAGTTTGCAACGTTGTTTATTGCAGGGTTTGCTTCCATTATTTGTGACTTCATAATCAGAGTGAAGTTTCCTGCTGATTAGTTTGTCTGAGGTTGGGTGGTTGCCTGAAAGCCAATATTGGGGGGTTGTTGGAATATTTCTTTGAGTTTCATCCTCTGGTATAATGGGTTGTAAATCTTTTTTATTATCTTTTTTATCCCTTCTAGTGATGGGTTGTATGTGGTGACTAGAGGGACACGGCTATTGTTTTTTTTCTCTTTGTATTGGAGGAGATTTTCTCTTCGGGTTTTCAAGGCCGTGTTTATGCTGCTGTTGATGGTTTTGTCTTTGTACCCTTTCCTATAGAAGGTGTCTGCCAGTGTTCTGAGATGTTTATCTCTGTCCTCTGGGAATCTTGGGCAACATGTAGAAGTCTCCAATTTCTGGATTATCTGGAATCACATTGATAAGTTCTGATCGTAGGTGGCTTGGCATTGTTGTGATGAGACCTTTTAATTGCTTAGTAAAATCCTGGGTCGGATCATAGCCCAGTTTTTGTAGTAAGTAGTATTTGCCAGCTGTCTCTGGCCCTCTTGTATATATTTGTCTGTATCTATCCAACAAAAGAAAATATTATACAACCTTTCTCCACTGGAGCGAAGAGCTGTACACTATCTGCGCAATAATCAGGCCATAACCATCAAACCAGCAGATAAAGGGGGAGCAGTCATTGTGATGGATACAGACAAATATATACAAGAGGGCCAGAGGCAGCTGGCAAATACTACGAACTACAAAAAACTGGACTATTATCCGACCCAGGACTTTACTAAGCAATTTAAAGGTCTCATCACAACAATGCCAAGCCACCTACGTTCAGAACTTATCAATGTTATTCCAGATAATCCAGAAATTGGAGACTTCTACATGCTGCCCAAGATTCATAAGGCAGGAAATCCAGGCAGACCCATCATAACCGGTATGAATACGCTTACTGAACATATTTCAGGCCTTGTTGAAAACATGTTAAAACCGTTAGTCATGAACACTGCGAGTTTCCTGCAAGACACCACAGATTTTCTTAACAATCTCAACAATATACAACAATTATCACCTAATACACTTCTAGTCACTATGGATGTAGAATCTCTGTATAGTAACATCCCTCACAAGGATGGGTTGGCTGCATGTCGCAGATACGTATCATCCTCCCCAAACCACAAACACACTGCTGAGGATGTTACAATGACATCTATGTCCAGTGTATGGGTACTGCAATGGGAAGTAAAATGGCACCCCAATATGCAAGTTTATTTATGGCTGACCTGGAGGAAAAATTCCTGAACGGCATACAACATAAGCCATACAGATATTATAGTTCTATTGATGATATCTTTATGATATGGACTGAAGGTGAAGAAAATCTAAAACAGTTTGGCTCGTTGATCAACACCTTTCACCCATCCATCAAACTAAAAATGGATTATTCAAACACATGTCAACTTCCTAGACACTACAGTATACATCAGGGATGACAAGCGTCACACTTTGATAAACAGAAAACCGACTGACCGATGCAGCTATCTCCATAGTTCCAGTTTTCACCCGCTCACACTAATGGGCCACCATACACAGCCAGGCCATCAGATACCAATGAATATGTTCAGACCCAGAGGGCAGAGATAAACATCTCAGAACACTGGCAGACTCCTTCCATAAGAAAGGGTACAAAGACAGAACCATCAACAACAGCATAAACACGGCCTTGAAAACCCGAAGAGAAAATCTCCTCCAATACAAAGAGGAAAAAACAAATAACCGTGTCCCTCTAGTCACCACATACAACCCATCACTAGAAGGGATAAAAAAGATAATCAAAGATTTACAACCCATTATAACGGAGGATGAAACTCTGAAAGAAATATCCCAACAACCCCCAATATTGGCTTTTAGGCAACCACCCAATCTCAGACAAAAACGAATCAGCAGGAAACTTCACACTGATTATGAAGTCACAAATAATGGAAGCAAACCCTGCAATAAAAAAACATTGCAAACCAGCTCAATCTATCCAAACGTGTCATACACACAAATGGGACCTTCAATATCATGGGATCATACAGCTGTACCTCTAGTAATGTGGTATATATAATTCAATGCAATAGGTGCAACAAAGGATTTATGTTGGGGAAACAGGACAGAAATGGCAAACAAGGATGAATTTACACAGACATTCCATCAAGGAACATAAAGAAGATGATTTCTGCAAACCGGTGGGACATCATTTTTCACAACCGGACCACACTATTGAAAACCTCAATGTTTTAGTTCTTAAAGGGAATTTCAGAATTATCCAGGCAAGGAAAATGTTTGAACTAAGAATGATTCTTCTTTTTGACACAAAAAATAACGGTTGAAACTTGGATATAGGTTTTCTCACTCATTATTCTAAAGTTTTACGACCCCCTCTGTGACTGTCACCCTTCCCCTGCCCTCCCCACTCTATAGCTCTGCTTGTCTTCTCTGTCTGTCTGTGTATTTATATATAAAATTTATGTTAAAAAGAGGTTTTAGTTTCACACATTTGCAAATATATGTGGGAGCCACACTGCCTCGCCAGGGCTCTTCTGTAAGGCAGTCCAAATTTTTTTCCTGCGAAAAGACAGTGATTAACACTAGTGGTTACAACAGCCACTTGCGATAATCGTAATCAAATCCGGCAGGCTGGTTGTACCCAAGTTCATTGATCGATTCAGCCTGCCCATTATTTTTTTGTATCAGAAGAGTTTATTGACAAATCGGCATTACATTTCAGTACAATTCAGGTAGCCTGCCCATTATTGGTTTTAATTGGCTGAGATTTGAACTGTGTATGGCCTGCCTAAAGTGTGGTCTTAAATATCAAGTTTGAGAGTCTCCAAATTGGAGCATACAGTATATAGCAATGGATAAATTAGGGGCAGGTATGCCTGGCAGAAGTTCAGTCAGTCTAACTACAGCTAAACTTCCTCCCACGCCCACTCTAAGCCCTATGCTAACTACCCTGTAAGACCCCTTTCACACTGAGGCGCTTTTACAGGCTTTTTTGCGCTAAAAATAGCGCCTCTAAACTGCCTCCTAATCCACCCCAGTGTGATCCAAGGAGCTGTGTGTGGCGGTGGCACTGGTGACGGTTTGCACGACTGCTGTGATCACATTTGTCATACAAGTGACCATCAGTCTGGATGCATTTTTATCTTTGACTACATTGGACTTTGCGCTGCAGTTTTTTTTAATTTACACCCCAGTGTGAAAGCCCAAGTGCTTTCACACTGGGGCGGTGCGCCTGCAGGACAGGAAAAAAAGCCCTGCAAGCAGCATTTTTGGGGCAGTGTTTACACAGCTCCTTCACCTCCGCTGTCCATTGGAATGAATGGGCAGCGCTTCCGAAGCAGCTGAAAACCGCTTTGGAGGCGCTGACCGCCAAAAGCACCGCTGTAACGGCAGTGAAACGCTGCTAAAACTCTGCCTGTCCCAGTGTGAAAGGGCTCTTAAGGAAAGATTTGTATACTTGCCTAAGATAAGGGTACCCTGGTCCGATCCCGTGATCTAGTCTCAGCACCAGCTTCAGTGAAGAGGAGGAACAGCTGACAATGGATGCCTCTGCAGCTGTTTTTGCTGCTGTCTCCTCTCCCCTGAAGCTGGCCACCGAGCAAGATCATATGACCGGACCAGATCGCCCTTAGATAAAGTAAGTATACACCTCTTTCCTTTACAGGGTAGCTAGCATAGAGCTCAATATGGGGGTTGGGAGTAAACTTAAGCTTTCATATGTATTGACTGGGCTTCCACTTAAGAGACGCGTGGACACATTGGAAGTCCAGCAAGAGCACAATGGCAGCTGAAGACGTCCAATGTGTCACTATGCCAAGTTATGCAAGAATGGACACCACCCCATTTTATAACTCATTTGAAGTAAGGTGCACATGAAAGGACATTGCACAATGCAAGCAAACAGAAGATTTCCCAATACGCTTACCAGCTAGCCTGCAAGAAAATAAATTGACCCGGTCTAACAAAATACAATAAAAAAAAGGTTTTAGTTACATGCATTTGCAAATCTTTGTGAAAGCAGCACTGCCTCGCTAAGGCTCCTCTGTAAAATGCAGTCTTAACTCTTGAATTTGAGAGCCTTCAATTATTTTATTTGAATGTTTGCCATTCTGGGAACTAGAAGAGTTGACATTGATGTGAATATGTCCGCACTGCTCTCTGCATGATTGTGTGAAATCACAGCGCGGTGGTGACACCCCTTTCAGGAGGCTGCTCCATGATGTTCTCAGTCTTCCATGTTTAATGATATTGGGTGTCAATAAGCGCAGAAGACAGGACATCTAGTGATGGAAAGCTATTTTTGCAGAGGGCAACACTGGAGCTGCTTTTTATTTAACCGCTTGCCGACCCGCCGCAGTACATTTTGCAGGTTGGCTCATTCAGGCACAATTGCGTACCTGTATATCGTGGCTTTCTTCCTGTTCTGCATGCGCACCTGGAAGCTTGAGCTGCCACTCGCTGCAGCACAAGCCGATCTGCGGGTCCCCGACAATTATTAATGGCTAGCACCTGCTGATCAGCTGAGCGTATGACAGAGGAGAGCCCCAACACAGGGCTCTCTACAGACAGCAGCTATGTTGCATTTCTTTTCTCCCTGCAAAGCAGGCAGTAAAAATGGGCACATTGCTTAGCAAAAACAACATGCAGTACACACATTAACGTGTTAGGCACACAGTTAACCCTTTGATCACCCTAGAAGTTAACCTCAGTTCCCAGCCAGCATCATTAGTACAGTTATAGTGTATATTATTAGCACTGATCACTGTATTAGTGTCAGTGGCAGTTAGTCAGTTCCCACAAAGTGTCAGTTAGTGTCAGATTGCCTGCCGCAGTATCGCAGTTCCACTATAAGTCGCTGGTTACCGCCATCACTAGTATAAAATAAATAGAAATTCCAGTTTATATACCATAGTTTGTAGACGCTATAACTTTCACGCAAACCAATCAATATACACTTTTTATCAAAGATGTAGCAGAATACATTTTGGCCTACATTTTATAAATAAATTCGATTTTTCTCTTACGTTCACTGACAGACGTAGCCTTCTTTGACATGTGGGTTATATGCACATCCTACTAGGAGTTAACTAGGCAAAAAGAAAGAAAGCAAGCTGGCCCCTCCCAGGGGGCCGTCCTCTCTCCCATGTAACCCCCCTGCTCTGCTTAGCATATCAGTTTTAATATGCCTAGTGCAAGGACTTGACCTGGCTCCCTTATGGGACCTGCGGTTTATATTTGTTGCTACCGCTTTTTTATTTTTTTCAAGCTATCTGATGAAGACTGCTATCAAGAAGCCGGCTGGGGCATAGAGGAGAACTAGAATCCTGCACTTTCCCCAGCACTGCCGACCGATGCAAGCTAGTCCTATGCGGTGGCGGGACCCTCCGCATCGTGCCCGTTCCGTGCGGGCAGCCAGTGCGTGACCCCCACTTTCGCCCGGTGGCTGGACTCGGTGCCTGTCCAGGGGCTTTGGCCTGCAGCATCCCTTTCCAGCTGGGGAGGAAGGTCTGCGACCGGGTGGCTACCCGCTACGCCCGTCGGAGTGGTGAGTGACCCCCTCCCCCCCCCCAGGGGTGCGGAGGGGGGTTGCTGGGCGTACTTAGCGTTTTTCTGGCCGATCGGTGGAGGGTCCTCGCCCCCCTCCCTCACCTCCCAAGGCACTTTTCCTGTTGCCAGGATCAGCCATGCGGCCGGCCCTGGCGTCTGCCATGGTGGCGCAATATCTGTCTGAATGTATGGCAGAGCTGCAGAATGATTTGGACTGCGGCAGGACGCTGGAAGCGTCGCAGAAGGCAGACCATTTGTTTCAGGGTATTCGGTACCTGTGTGATGCAGCTCTGTACCTGCTTCCCATGTTGTCAAAGATGTCTGTTTTTGCAGTCCTTATCAGACGAGTTCTCTGGTTACGTTCGTGGTCGGGCGACCACGCGTCCAAAAAAGGTCTTGCGGATCTTCCCTTTCAGGGTGGCCGTCTCTTTGGGCCACAGTTGGATGAAATCATCAAGGATTTCACTGGGGGGAAGAGTGCTTTCCTTCCGGAGCCCAGGCAGCGTGAGTTCCGCCACAAGCAGGGACCTGTCTCTTCGGGTCAGAAGAGGTTTTTTCGCGCCCCTGGCGCAGCGGGCAAGGGGTCGAGGCCCGGCTAGGCTGCCACAGGGGCCGGGAAGCGACCCTGGCAGCGCAAGAACGAAAAGACAGAGGACAAGCTCTCCTCTGCATGATGGGTTGCCCCCACCCGACCTTCGGGTGGGGGGACGTCTTCTGGGGTTCGCAGACAGGTGGACTGCCCGCATTTCGGAACGTTGGGTGCAGGAAGTGGTGTTCTCCGGGTACGCGAAGGTTTTCTTACCTCCGTCAAGCTGCTGACACTGCAAGCAGCAGTGCGAACCCTGCTGTCACGCCGGTGGTCTTCCTTACGGTTTTGTATGCGGGTGTTGGGGCTCATGGATTCAGCCTTCGAGGTGGTACCCTACGCCCAGAGTCACACTCGGCTCCTTCAGCGAGCAATTCTGTGTCGGTGGGACAAGTCCCCACTGTCGCTAGACCAGTTGATCAGATTGGATTCTCAGACCAGAGGGTCGTTGACATGGTGCCTTCGGGCCCCGGCCTTAACGTTGGGGAAGTCTTTTCTTCCCCTGAATTGGTCGATAGTCATGACGGACGCCAGCCTATCGGGATGGGGGGGTCCTGGGGCAGTTGTCTGCGCAGGAATCTCGCCTTCCGATCAATGTCCTGGAGCTGAGGGCGATCAGGCTCTGCCGCCCCCACTGGACGGAAAGGTTGCGCGACCTCCCGGTTCGGGTTCAGTCGGACAATGCCATGGCAGTGGCATATGTGAATCATCGGGGCGGAACGAGGAGCTCGGCAGCAGCTGCGGAAGCGGCTCTCATTCTGCGCTGGGCAGAACTTCACATGCCGACGATCTCCGCCATCTACATTCCGGGCGTAGAGAATTGGCAGGCGGACTTCCTCAGTCGCCAGACACTGGATCAGGGGGAATGGTCCCTCCATCCAGAAGTGTTCAGCCAGATTTGCCACAAGTTGGGCACGCCAGATGTGGACCTCATGGCGTCTTGGTTCAACCACAAAGTGAAAACTTTTGTGTGCAGGACGAGAGACCCGTTGGCGGTCGCCACGGACACGCTGGTAGCGCCTTGGGGTCGGTATAGTCTTCTGTACGCCTATCCTCATCAAGCTCCTACCACGGCTACTGCGCAGGGTGGAAGCGGAGGGTATTCCGATGATCCTGGTGGCTCCGGAATGGCCTCGGCGTCCGTGGTACGAATGGTGGCAGATGTTCCCTGGCGCCTTCCGCTGCGCGAAGATCTGTTGTCTCAGGGACCCATCTTGCACCCTGCTTTACCCTCGCTGGCTTTGACGGCTTGGCTATTGAGTGATTCCTACCATGCTGAAAGCGGGCAAGTGTAGTTCGCGCAAGATTTATCATCACACCTGGAAGGCCTATATTGCTTGGTGTGAGGCGGGGGGGTTGGAACTCCCGCTCTTACGGTGTGTCCAGGGTCCTGGCCCTTTTGCAGCAGGGCCTGGGTAAAAAAAAAAAAAATGGCCTTGAGTACTCTCAAGGGTCCGATTTCGGCTCTGGCGATTTTCTTTTTCAGCGACCTTTTGGCGACACATTCCTTGATTCGTACATTTGTACAAGGTGTGTGCCATGTGGCTCTTCAGGTACGGTCGCCTATGGCACCAAGGGATTTGAATTTGGTGCTTTCTGTGCTGCAGAAGCCACCATATGAGAAGATCAGGGATATTCCCTTACAATTGCTGTCGCAGAAAGTGGCTTTCTTGGTGGCCATTACATCCGCTAGGCGAGTGTCTGAGTTGGCAGCTTTGTCCTGCAAGTCTCCTTACTTGGTCCTTCACAGGGACAAGGCGGTCTTGCGCCCGTCTCCTTCATTTTTCCCAAAGGTGGTTTCTTCTTTTCACATTAATGAAGATATTGTTCTTCCTTCGTTGTGTCCGCATCCTTCACATCCTAAGGAATTTGAGTTCCATTCATTGGATGTCGTGAGGGCTTTGCGAGTGTATTAAGCGGCTACAGACTCTTTTCGGAAGTCTGACGTGTTGTTTGTACCGATGGACGGTGCACGCAAAGGATTGGCGGCCTCGTCGGCTACTGTTTCCCGTTGGATCAGACAGACCGTGACTCATGCGTATTCTGTTCGGGGCAAAGTACCCCCTTTTCTAGGCACGGCTCATTCCCCCAGGGCTGTTAGCACTTCCTGGGCTTTCAGACACCAGGCCTCGGTGTCACAGGTGTGCAAGGCGGCTACTTGGGCCTCGTTGCACACATTTACTAAGTTTTATAAAGTTGATGTTTCAGCATCTTGGATGCTGCTTTTGGCCGTAAAGTTTTACAGGCGGCAGTGTAAGCGCGGCTGGCGCCTCCTGAGAGGTTTCTGTTTGGTACAGTTGTTGTCGTTTACCCACCCCTCTTTTCTGACACAGCTTTGGGGACATCCCCACATGTCAGAGGGCCGCGTCTGTCAGTGTACGTAAGAGAAAAGGGGATTTTATTAAAACTTACCGTAAAATCCTTTTCTCTGAGTTCACTGACAGACGCAGCACCTGCCCCTCTGCATTGTGTTTGTACGGCTTGTTACGAACTGATATACTAAGAGAGCAGGGGGATTATATGGGAGAGAGGACGGCCCCCTGGGAGGGGCCAGCTTGCTTTCTTTCTTTTTGCCTAGTTAACTCCTAGTAGGATGTGCATATAACCCATATGTCAAAGAGGGCTGCGTCTATCAGTGAACTCAGAGAAAATAATTTTACGGTAAGTTTTAATAAAATCCCTTTATTTCTCTTACGTTCATTGACAGACGCAGCCTCTATTCATGACACATGGGGTTTATGCACATCTTACTAGGAGTAGACTAGGCAAAAAGAAAAAAAGCAAGCTGGCCCCTCCCAGGGGGCCATCCTCACTCAGCATATAACCCCCCCAACTCTGCATCGCATATCCAGTTTTTTTTATGCCTAGTGCAAGGAGTTAGACCTGGTTCCCTGCTGGGATCTGCGGTTCCCCATTTTTCTTCCTTTTGCTTTTCTCAAGCTATCTGATGAAGACTGCTATCAAGTAGCCGGCTGGGGCATAGAGGATACCTCGAATCCTGAAATTTCCCCAGCGCGGCCGACCGATGTGAGCTACCCTTAGCTTTAGCGGGGTTCGCTGCGTCGTACCAGTTTCGTGCGGGGGGCTAGTGGGTGAACCCCACTTACGTCCGAGTGACCAGGCTGCGCTCGCGTCCAGGGGCGTTCTGGCCCGGCAGCATCCCTCCCCACCTGGAATGGTGAGTGACACCCCCCTCCTCCCCCCCCCCCCCGGGGTGCGGAGGGGGGGGCGACTAGCGGTACCGCAAGTCCAGTGGAGGGTCATGGGGTCAAGGTTCCTGTACTATTTCTCCGCGCCGCACCCCGCGCACTACTATACCGTCGCCATTTTCCCTTGGCCGCATTCGTGACCATTTTGCCATTTTAATGGTTGTTTTGGCCTCTAGTGACCTCCGCGGCGGCCATTTTGCCGTAGTCGCAGCCTTTTCAGCATGTGCTTTTGGCCTCTTGTGACCGCTCGGCGGCCATCTTTGATGTGCCTTGCTATTAGAAAACGTGCGTGTCAGCGCCGTTTTTTCTTCCTGGATCAGGGGTGTGCACACAGCGGCAGTGGCAGCAAAAGTTGGCAGTGGCGGACAGCACACCTACGGTGGCTAAGAGGGGCATAGAGATCAGCAGGTATGGCTGACTTTTCCCTGGGGTGTCGGTGGCGGCCATGCAGAGTTTTCCTGGGCATACCCTGGTCGCTCTGTGGGGCAGTTTGGTGGGACAGCATTGTGGGGTGTCATGGCCCATAGGCTCTAAAAGAGTTCCGGTGGTACAATGGTGGCCAAACCTGCGGGTTCTTCCCTGGAGGGGTCCGCAGAAGCGCAAGCTGCGCTGGGACCTCTGGTTCCCCTGGACCAGTTAACTTCCATTTTTGGAGAGTTTTTCGCCCGGGGGGTACCGAGTCGTGCCAAGGGGGTGACTAAAAAGTGTCCACCCCCCCTCCTTCCTCTGAGGAGGAATCTGAACCGGAAGGGGGCTCTGTGGTCACAGAGACCCCCCGTGGAGCTCTCAGATGGTGAACTGGAGCCCTCGGACGGTGAGGAAGACGAGGGGGCCTCGTGGCGCGCAAAAGGGCGCTGATGGCATCCCTGATCACCGATCTCTGTGAGTCATTGCGGCTGGACCAAGCCAGGGAGTCGCAGGAGACTGCCTGTGTTTGTGGGTCCTTCAAGCCGTCACGGACCCCTAAGGCATATCGTTATGTCCAATTTTTTGACCAGTTTGTGTATAAGGAATGGCAGCGTCAGCAGAATTCCTTTTTCACTGCCCGAACGTTTTTCTGTGTGCTATCCCATTGAGGACAGTCTTTTGCAGATTTGGGCATCCCCCGCAGTGGACCCTCCAGTGGCTCGCCTGAATAGGGCAACGACCGTTCCCTTGGAAGGGTCTCCAGCCTTTCGGGATCCGACCGATAGGCGGTATCCAAGGCATTGTGCTTGGTGGCGGGGGCGGCTATGAGGCCAGCTCTAGCGTCGGCCATGGTGGTACGGTCAGAATGTGCGACAGAATTGCACAATGATTTGGACTGCAGGTGCTCACCTGGGGCTTTACAGCGGGCTGACCCCCTGATACAGGGTCTCCGGCACCTGTGTGACGCAGCCTTGGTCTTGCTCCCCATGCTGTCGAATATGTCTGTTTTTGCAGTCATTGTCTGACGGTTACTGTGGTTACGGTGTTGGTCGGGTGACCACGTGTCCAAAAAGGGGCCTCATGGACCTCCCTTTTTCAGGGTGGTTGTCTTTTCGGAGCGCAATTGGATGAAATCATTAAGGATTTCCCCGGGGGGAAGAGTACCTTTCTCCCAGAACCCAAGCGGCGGGAATACCGCCATAAGCAGGGTGCGCCCGGTTCAGCGGGCAAGGGCTCAGGGCCCGGCAAGTCTGCCTCGGGGTCCACTAAGCGGCCCTGGTAGCGCATGCCCGAAAAGACGGAGGAAAAGTCCTCTTCCGCCTGATGGGTTGCCCCCGCCGACTCTCGGGTGGGGGGCCGACTTCTGGGGTTCGCAGACAGGTGGACTGCCCGCATTTCCGACCGGTGGTGCGGGAAGTGGTGTCTTCCGGGTACAGGATAGAGTTCAGCGCTCTACCCCCAGACAGGTTCTTCCCATCGAACTTGAGCTCCCGCAGGGGCGTTGAGAAGCTCTTTTTGGGGCTGTTCAGACGCTGTCCGAACAAGGGGTGATTGTGCCGGTACCTCCGTTGGGAAGGTTTCGCGGCTTCTACTCAAACCTCTTTGTGGTGCCCAAAAAGGTGGGGCCAGGCTAGTTCTGGATCTAAAAGCGCTAAATCACTTTGTGAAAGCGCGGAAATTCAGGATGGAATCTGTCCGCTCGGTCGTGGCCGCCCTTCACCAAGGGGACTTCATGGTGTCTGCGGTAGGAGACCTACATTACCAATTGGTGGCACTTCCCTTCGATCTGGCCTCGGCTCCTCGGGTCTTCACCAAGCTGTTGGCTCCGGTGCTGGCTCTATTGAGACAGAGAGGCATTCCTGTGGTAGCATACCTCGACGACCTACTCCTGCGAGCGGAGTCTGTCTCAGCTCTGGAGGACAATGTTGCTATCACCATGGCCTCGTTGAGAGACTTCGGCTGGCTGACCAACCTGCAGAAGTCGACATTTGACCCCATCCTGTCGACTGGAATATCTGGGTCTAATACTGGGCACGGAGCAGGCAAAGGTGTTCCTACCTCCGGCCAAGTTGCTGACACTACAAGCAGCGGTGCGAACTCTGCTGTCACGTCAGTGGTCCTCCTTACGGTTCTGTATGTGGGTATTGGGGCTCATGGTCTCGGCCTTCGAGGCGATACCTTACGCCCAGAGTCACACTCGGCTCCTGCAGCGAGCGATCCAGTTACGGTGGGACAAGTCTCCATTGTCCCTGGACCAGCTGATCAACCTGGATCATCAGACCAGGGGGTCGTTGACCTGGTGGCTTCGGGCCCCGGCCCTGACGTTGGGCAAGTCGTTTCTCCCCCTGATTTGGTCAATAGTCATGATGGACGCCAGCCTAACGGGCTGGGGAGGGGTCCTGGGGCAGTTGTCTGCTCAGGGCCATTGGTTGGCGCAGGAATCTCGCCTTCCAATAAATGTACTCTGTTTCTCCCACTGGTCGGCAAGGCTGCGCGGCCTCCCGGTTCGGGTTCAGTCGGACAACGCCACGTTGGTGGCGTACGTGAACCATCAGGGCGGAACAAGGAGCTCGGCAGCAGCTGTGGAAGCGGCTCACATTCTGAGATGGGCAGAACTTCACGCGCCGGCAATCTCCGCCATTTACATTCCCGGCGTAGAAAACTGTCAGGCGGACTTTCTCAGTTGCCAGACACTGGATCAGGGAGAATGGTCCCTACATCCAGAGGTGTTCTGCCAGATTTGCCACAGGTGGGGCACGCCAGACGTGGACTTAATGGCGTCCAGGTTCAATCACAAGGTGCAGGCCTTTGTGTGCAGGACAAGGGATCCGTTGGTGGCCGCCACGGATGCACTAGTCGCGCCTTGGTCCCGGTACAGGCTTCTGTACGCTTTTCCTCCTCAAGCTTCTACCGTGGCTCCTGCGCAGGATAGAAGTGGAGGGAATCCCTACAATCCTGGTGGCCCCGGCTTGGCCTCGGCGCCTGTGGTATGCCAATGTGGTGCGGATGGTGACAGATGTTCCCTGGTGTTCCCTTCGCGAAGATCTGCTGTCACAGGGACCCATCCTGCACCCTGCCTACCCTCGCTGGCTTTGATGGCTTGGCTATTGAGTCCCAGGTGCTGTGGGATAGGGGCGTTTTCTGACTCCGTGTTCCCTACCATGCTTAAGGCGCGTAAGTGTACATCGCGCAAGATATTTCATCGCACCTGGAAGGCTTATATTGCCTGGTGTGAAGTGGGGGGTTGGAACCCCCGCTCTTTCTCTATATCCCGGGTGCTGGCCTTCTTGCCTGGATAACAATTTGGCGTTGAGTGCACTCAAGGGTCAGTTTTCGGCTCTGGCGATTCTTTTTCAACATCCGTTAGCTACGCTTTCTTTGATACGTGAATTTGTACAGGGTGTACGTCCTGTAACTCCTCAGGTATGGTAAAAATTAGTACTTCTGTACTGCGGAAACCACCATATAAGGAAATCAGGGATATTCCCTTACAATTGCTGTCACAAAGGGTGGCTTTTTTGGTGGCTATTACATCCGCTAGGTGGGTGTCTGAGTTGGCGGCTTGTCATGTAGGTCTCCCTACTTTGTTCATACTTCATATGGTTAAGGCGGGGCTGCGCCCTTATCCTTCGTTCTTACTGAAGGTGGTTTCCTCTCTTCACATTAATGAGGACATTGTTCTCCTTTCATTGTGTCCGCACCCGTCTCATCCCAAGGCGATTGCTTTGCACTCTTTGGATGTAGTAAGGGCTCTGCGGGTGTATTTGTCGGCTACAGCTTCTTTCGGAAGTCTGATGCTTTGTTTGTACTGATGGAAGGACCGTGCAAAGGTTTGGCGGCCTCGTCAGCTACTATGTCCCGTTGGATCGGGCAGACGGTCACCTATGCGTATACTGTTGGGGCAAGAACCCCCTTTTCCGGTCACGGCTCATTACACCAGGGCAATTGGCACTTCCTGGGTTTTCAGACACCAAGCCTCAGTGTCTCAAGTATGCAATACGGCTACATGGGCCTCGGTGCACACTCTCTTGTTAAATTTTACGAAGTTGATGTGTCAGCATCAGCGGATGCTGCTTTTGGCCACAAAGTTTTGCAGGTGGCGGGATAGGTGCGGCTGGTGCCTCCTGAGAGGATTCTGTTGGGTACAGTTGTTATTGCTTGCCCACCCCTCTTGTTTGACACTGCTTTGGAATGTCCCCATGTTTCATGAATAGAGGCTGCGTCTGTCAATGAACGTAAGAGAAAATAGGATTTTATTAAGAACTTACCGTAAAATCCTTTTTCTCTGAGTTCATTGACAGATGCAGCACCCACCCCTCTGTGTTGCGTTTGTACGGCTTGTTACGAACTGATATGCTATGCAGAGCTGAGGGGTTATATGCTGAGTGATGACGGCCCCCTAGGAGGGGCCAGCTTGCTTTTTTCTTTTTGCCTAGTCTACTCCTAGTAGGATGTGCATAAACCCCATGAATAGAGGCTGCGTCTGTCAATGAACTCAGAGAAAAGGATTTTACGGTAAGTTCTTAATAAAATCCTATTTTTAAAAAATTTTGCTGCATTCTGTTTTATAGCAGAAAGTAGAAAATATGTTTTTTTTTTTTTTTTTTTTCCCCAAAATTTTTGGTCTTTTTTTGTTTATCGCAAAAAATAAAAAAAATCAAGTGGAGATCAAATATCACCAAAAGAAATATATTGGCCTCATTGTTCTCCATGAAGATTTTGCTGGATTTGTCTGTAAAGCAGTATGTGATGAACCAGTCCTAATTGCAGATTTCCAACAATTCATTTGTTTTAAAACAGTGTGGAGTACTTACAGCAAGTGGCTGGATGCCGTACTGTACCTGTGGAGCTGGGATCCAGATACACCGATGCAGAATGGTCTCAAAAGCTGATGACTGTGAATGAGTTTATTAACAGATACATACTGGATCAGGTATGTAATACTACTTAAGCACCGTTGTTTTTTACAGTTTAATGTCTGCATGGAGATAATCAAAGGCCTAGTGTGCCCCAAACTGATATTTCTGTTTTTACCTGCTGGTAGATTTGTCATCTTCTAGCTCCTGGGGACTTAGTTGTCAACATTTCATCAGCAGAGTACCTTTTTCCAATCACTTATGTGTTTAATGCTTTTTGTATAAAGGAGACTCATTTGGGAATTGAGGTGGAGATGGAGAGCAAAGAACCCCACCAGGAAGAATCGGGTGGTGAT